>CAUYSK010059725.1:0-21399 GCA_963575035.1 Avahi laniger | reverse complement strand
AATTAATTTCTTTCTATTTTTGGTAGAGATGAGGTCTCGCTCTTGCTCAGGCTGGTCTCGAACTCCCGAGCTCAGAACGATCCGCCCACCTCGGCCTCCCAGAGAGCTAGGATTACAGGCGTGAGCTACCGCGCCCGGCCTAAAATAAAGTTTTTTAAGGCAGTGGTCCCCAACCTTTTTGGCACCAGGGACTGTTTTCATGGCATACAATTTTTCCATGGACCGGGGACAGGGGGGATGGTTTGGGGATGATTCAAGAGCATTAGATATATTGTGCACTTTATTTCTATCATTATTACATTGTAATATATAATGAAACAATTATACAACTCACCATAATGCAGAATCTAATGCCACTGCTGATCTGACAGGAGGCGGAGCTCAGGTGGTGATGCAAGAGATGGGGAACTGCTGTAAATACAGAGGAAGCTTTGCTCACTCGCCCACCGCTCACCTGCTATGCGGCCTGATTCCTAACAGGCCATGGACTGGTACCAGTCCACGGCCTGGAGGTTGGGGACTGTAGTTTTAAAGTACCTAGACAGAGTAGCTAACAATGGAGTACCCACCTAACAATGCTGGGTGCCTAAATAGTTGCTCCATTCTTACTCCCAAGTACTGATGGTCTCTTCTACCCTCACTCCCCCATCCCACCAAAAACAAAAACAAAAAACAACTTATTTAAAATATAATATTAATAGAATTTCTGTTATTTAAAAACACAATATATAACATATATACCAGCTTCAAAATTAACAAAAACACTTTTCATTATCTCATTTGCTCCTCACAGAAGCCAAAGGAGATAAGATAGTGCAGGATTATCTCCCACTTAACAAAGGAAGAAGAAATAGGTCCAAAGAGCTAGTATCATATAAAGAGCTAACAGCACTGGCTCTGCTGTCAGAGAGACCTGCCAGAGTTGAATCCAAGCTTTGTCATAATTTCCTCATTAGTAAAATGGGAATGATTCATCCTGTGATGATTAAAACATGATTGTTCATTCATTCGTTCAGTGAGTATTAACTTACAAACACTTAATATGTATTGAGAGTCACTGTACTACATGGCAAGGATAAAGTCTCAGGTGAACCAGCCATAAGCATTGTCCTCATGGAACGTACAGCTGAGTGGGAAACAAAACATTTATCGTGTATGCACACAGATCCACGTAAAACTGCAACTATGCTAAGTGCTACAAAAATTAAGTAAACCACTTTATGGGTGGGAAGTATAATCAGGTTAAGGAGGCCAGGGAAGTCTTTCTCAGAAAACCACATAAGAAAAGAGATCTGAAGAAATAACAAAGAGAGGTGTTTGATCAGTCCAAGAGGAGAGATCTAAGGATATGGATATTGGGCTTTCCCCCAACAAACAATCCATCAGATCACCCTATAGTGAAGCTCAAAGTTCACAAGTCTCACCACAGGCGAAGATAGAGACTATACAGGGAGAAGAAAACTTTAAAATAAATTCTATTATTGATACCATCAGAGTTAAAAAGATAATATACAGTTATATAGCATGGAAATTTGGTATAAAAAAAGATTTAGGGAACAAAAAGGAATAAGTGGACATTAAAACCATTTTGGAAAATTAAAAATTCAATAAAAGAGTTAAACTATGAAGTTGAAGAAATCGCCCAGAAAGCAGAAGACAATGACAAAGATAGAAAATAAGAGAGAATAGAAATTTAAAGAACTAGGCCAGGAAATCCAATATCTGAATAACAGGAGTTCCAGAAAGAGAAAACAAAAGGGAAGAACTAATCTAAGAAATCAAAGGGTACACAGAGAATATTTCATGAGCTTCTAAAAAGGAAAAAAATAACAACTAGATCAGATACGAAGAATTAAGAACTAGCATTGCTTTGGATTCTCAATACCTACACAGTAAAACAATGAAGTATTTATTCCAATATTTGAATGACAACAATTTTCAATCTTTAATTCTATATTCAAGTAAGAACACAGAATAATGTCATTTTCATAAACATAAAAATCTCAAAAAACTTACCTCTCAGGCCCACTTTCTAAAGAAAGCACTGGAGGATATGTTCTACCAAAGGACAGAGTAAACCAAGAAAAATGAAGACAATATGATACAGAAAACAGGAAGTCCCACACAGGAAAGAAGCAAAGGAAGATCTCAACATAACTGTTTGCACTGGGCACAGAAGACAACTAATCCAGACCAGAGGAGTGCAACTCGAAAGAGCAGACATAATGAGGGTTGTCATCACCAAGATCCTATAAGAATAGAATGTCTAGGTAATATAAGGAGAAAATAGAGAAACAAATTGTTTGGGTCCCTATGAAGGCAGGAAGGGATGAGATACGATCCAAGGCTGAGGTGAAAAGAGACAGGAAAAACTCTGCTCCTGAGACTCCTCGGAGGGGTCCTGAATTTAGATAAAAGCAGGCAGTGGGACAATAATGATAGGATACCTGAGCAGTGTTGAGACTGCTCCACTGGTTCCATTATTAATTTATGATCATCAATCTGCTCTCTTGAAAATTTTCTTCAGCAGTATTTGGCTACTTAGATGCAGATTATCTGGTTATCTGGGTTATCTGGATTCATCGGGGTTGGGATTTCATTTTGTTTCATTTGCAGAGGGCAAAGATTAGAGTATAGGTTAGAGTATTATTTAAATAATGAACTATGAACTTTAATCAGGATAAAGAAAAAAATGAGAAAGGATAATATATCTAAAGTGATTAGAATGATGCCAGGGCAATATTAAGCAGTTTTTAAAAATGATAGCTGTTATTATTATTATTATTCCTCCAGCAGTGATTTCATTATTCTAATTTGTAATCATTTCCATATATTTCTCCCTTCCATCACAGTGAACTCTTTGAGAATGAGTAGTGAGTCTTACTCATTTTTGTCTCTTCCCAAAGCCTAACCCAGTAGTTGGGACACTGTGACTATTAAATGTATACGATTGAATCAATGAATCAAATCCCCTTCTTCCAAGCTGCCTATATAATTTTTTTTAAAAAAAATTCTAACTAGGGCATTATCACCTTAACACCAATTGACAAAAATAGATATTTTGAAGAAAGACATTGAAGGGCCATTGTCAATTCAATGATGGACATTTACTAAGTAGCTAATAGCAAGATTGATGGGAGTTTTCCAATACTGTAGACGATAGAATTAGCATGAGGAAGAAAATGAGTTAATATACACTACATGAAAACTGAGAATATGTTTTCTCATTTTAAGGGACAAGAGGGATTCTTGCCTCTATTTTTAATCAGTTTAGTACCCTACAATGTTTCACGAAATAAATGAATAATCTGAAGCATGATCTGCCCAATGCCGCATGAGGACTTCAAAGTAAGTTCAAGAACACATAATAATCTCAGCGCTGGCCAGGCTGATTAACTTCTTTGTTTTTGGTAGAGGGAAGATCCCCAAAATAATAATGTACCATCCCTGGTTCACTAAAGGCCATCTTTTTTGGCTATAGATTCAATTGTAAAAAACACAAGATTTTATTTTTGCTGCTGGTTAAGCTAATGTTCATTTTAAAATATTCATAAGGAAAAATACATACAGCTTTGATCTAATGGTAGACATATATAGGATATAGAGAATCACAACTTTAAGCAAGTTGTGCTAAAAATCATCTTCAGTAAATACATTGGCAACTGAGTATATGTTATTTCCCTTTAGAAACCATGTTAGAATGGGAAGCCAAGTCTCCGGCTGCTCCTTGTAAGTCTGAAGCACTATGTAACACCTAATAGGATACGAAAACACCTAAACCTCTAACTCTAACACTTTAAGGAACATGTATGCAGAGTTGTCATCTGGGATGTCAAAACAGTTCCTTGTGTCTATATTCTAATGCGTATTCTAACCAGCAGAAGTCACAACAGGATAAAAGCTAGGTAATGGGGATTTCAGGCAGTGAAGATAATGTTAAGAAAAAATTTTGCAATATGATCCTTCTTGGTCCAGTTTGACTCCCTCCAACACTCTTGTTTTTCCCTGAAGGTCCCAGGAAATGTCTTGTCTCTCCTTTCAAGGAAAGAACTTGTAGTTTCTGGCCAGAGTTGATCTCTTTCTCAGAGCCACCATAGAAAAAAGAACACCTGCTCTGGCTATATCCCCATCTTCAATTGCTGATTTGTAAACCAAGCAATTCAACTACAGCAGTGTATTTGGTTTGACAGTCAGTAAGAACAACACATTTAAGAGGGATGAGTTGAAAATAAAAGAGAAAGAAAAAATAAAAATGTTTAAGTTCTTTAGAAAACAGGAGAGAATGAGATACAATCCAAAGCAGAGCTTGTTTGCCAGCAACAACAGGGAACCTAGCAGAAAGTTAAAAAGGTTTTCTTCTCCTCCAATCCTTTCTCTTTACTTCAGTGAAAGTTAAAGACAGATATAGGTGGTATAAACAGGGAAAGACAAGATCAAGTTTGGGTATTCAAACTGTAATCCAATCTGCATTTTAGAATAATACGCAGAGTAGAGACATCTTCATATAACTACTAGACTTTCTTTTGTTTGTTCCATAAGCAGCTCGAAATCATAAAATATTAATGCACAATTTTACATATAAATTAAGGATAAATTATGAAATTTTTTAAAAATATAAAGTTTTTTTTTTTTTTTGGAGACAGAGTCTCACTCTGTTGCCTGGGCTAGAGTGCTGTGGAGTCAGCCTAGCTCATAGCAACCTCAAACTCCTGGGCTCAAGCAATTCTACTGCCTCAGCCTCCCGAGTAGCTGAGACTACAGGCATGCACCACCATGCCTGGCTAATTTTTTCTCTGTATATATTTTTAGTTGTCCAGCTAATTTCTGTTTCTATTTTTTTTAGAAGAGACAGGATCTCACCCTTGCTCAGGCTGGTCTCGAACTCCTGAGCTCAAACAATCCGTCCGCCTCGGCCTCCCATAGTGCTTTGATTAAATGTTTTATCCACCATGACAGGCCTAAGTTTTTTTTTTTTTTTTAAATAAAAAATAGCCAACATAATTTTTATCAGACATAGTTGAAGGCCAAAATTCTGGTTAATAAAAAGTTCAGGCTAAGAGATAGACTAAAAATATATACTTTTTAATATGAGATATATTATAAAATAGGCTTTTTTCATAAAAAATAAGTATTTTTATAAAATACTCTTTTTTGTATAAGTTTTTTACATAAATGCTTTTCAGAAAATAAGAATGCAACCTAACAAAAAACCCTATTCTGAAATATCAGTCTTTCTCTGATGATTCAGAAGATACTTGAAGATTCTGCCTGGCTTCAATACTTTATCGATACTAATGACTTGAGGCTCAGGAAATATCTCAGAAGCAGTTTCCCAGTTTAAGAGTTATTATCTCATTTTTTATATCAATCTTATATCATATGTATCAATAACCACTATACAGCAAATATCTGCCACAGCTAGGGAATAATACAATCCTTTACTGTGATTTGGCTTTAAACATTTTCTTACACTAAAAATTAATTCTTTTTTTTTAAAATTAATTCTGAATTACCTGAAACAGAGGTTATCCAAACAGTATCAAGTACATTCCAATGAAATGTAAAGTAGCCTAGCTATTGTCCTATAGACTCGATCCCATATACCCAACACCCAACTCATGAATTGTTTTTGTTTTTAATGAAGCAAAATTGTCACAAATATTAAATGTATTACCTTCATAATGTTAACTAAATCTATTTGATAGTAGCGATCCTGATGTGCATTTGCTGCTGCTAGTGTAAGAAGATAATCATTCCTTGCGTGGGTAGCTTTGGAATTACATTCAGATCGCCGGGCTTTTAACTAAAACATAGTAGAAGAAAAAAAAGTCAGTGCAAACTCATATTGCACTGCAAAACACATAAGAATACTACTCTTAGTTGACAGTTAATGGCTTCACACCAAGAATAAAGGTAACCATGTGGGGAAAACATTTATGTGTATGTAATAATTATTCATCACTAATAAGGAATGAAACAGTGATTAGTCCTGTTATACATGGTAAGGGCATTTTCAAATATTTATTAATTACACTTAACAGACTTCCAAAGCTTTCTAGAAAATTTCAAAATACCTTGTTTGTTTTATTCAAATGGGAAAATAAAGTTTCCAAAATTAAGTAAGTACCTTGTCTTTGAAGGGTAAATCTAGTGGAGTTAGAAAATAGTTTTTAAAAAATCAACACTCTTAATGTGCCAAAACTGCATTCTAGTTGGGAGCCTGGCAGCCAAAGCCAGGTCACTAAGCTTACTCAATCAGGCATTACACAGCTGGAATGTTCCACAGGCAAAACTCACTTGCATCTAGCCCAGAATATCTACACCAGGGTCTAAGTTTGAATGAAATAGATTTTGTAGAGCTTTCTAAAGCCCCTGGTCTAAGAGCTAAAAACTACAGGCTACCTAAGCAGGTAAAGTATAGAAACTTATCCCTAAAGCAGTCTTGAGAAGCAAGCTGTGTCCAAAGTATTGATGTCTAGGTGAAAAACCTCCATGAACTAGGATGGAAAGTTATGAGTTAATGACTTTAAAATGCTTCTCTAAGGTAGAAATAATCTACCTCCACCCCTCAAAAAGATCCAGTTCTTTATTTTATAAACTGAGAGGTTTCTCAATTGTGAAATATACTTTTTAAAAACTCACCTTTACACTTGCCTTCTGTAAACTGATTCTTGATTGAAAAAGACTAAGTTTAGATCTATAATAAAAATAGAAAAGTATGTTTAATAAAATAATCAAATTATATCATAATAAAATTACTAAATATTACTGAATTATTTTAAATGACTTTTTCAAGATACTGTTCTAAAAACGAATTTGAAAATGGAAAACCAAGAGCAATTAATATTTTCCTTTATTTTAGTACAGGGAGAATTTAATAGTATGGTAAAACAGGAAATACTAGGATTAATAAAAATATACTGAATGACAAAAAGATTTGACAAAGAAAACATCAAAATATATTGGTGTCTCCTCATAAATGAGAGTCATAATCTATAGGTTATTCCCAGTATCATACAATTTTACACACTTTAGTTCTTGCAAGGAAGGTCAGTGAAACCCAGGGACAACCAACGTATGGAGGCAAAGGTTAAGCATGCTTTTGGGGCTGTGTGTCAAAGACTGCAGCAACACCAGGAATGTGATCTACAGGCTGTAGAAAGCCTTTACTCCATTATTACCCCCATTAAAAGTTCTTCTTGTTTGGGTACCTGCCTATGGGCCCCCTCGACTCTTAAGGGTATTCTGAGCTTACTGAGAAAGTCCTTGGACCCTCTGTCCTGTATGATTTCGTTCTCTATTTAGTCTTCTCCCATTCTGGTGTTCTTATCTCCCTCGATCCTTTTCAGTTTAGGAAGGGAACAATAATCTAACAGTCAGTAGCAAAAATATGTTGATTTTACCCAAACAACCAGAGATAACCATAGGGTAAAAGTCAACACACAAATGCTATGAAACAAGCAACACTCCCAGGACCAGTGATTTTTTTTTTTTTGAAGGTGCAATGTTTGTCTTGACTGCAGTGTCATGGTGATTGCCATGGGAGAATTCAAGGCATGTGCTGGCAGCTATGACCCATGAAGTAAAGTTGCAGACGAACTTGGGATTGTGAGATGGAGCAGCCAGTCTCTGCCAAGAAAATGTAAAGAGGATAGCAAAAGCAGCCTCTTATCTTTCTAACAGAGAGAAAACATTCAGGGATGAACACATGTGCATCCCAACTACTTGCTCATTGTTAAAACAAAACACTGGTCTAAGATGTTCCTGTTATTTTCTACCTTGTCATATTCATATTTCATGGAGTTTTTGTTTTTATTAATCAGATTCCTATTCATTTTGATCCAGAAAAGCAAAGGCCACAACCTCAAATCTTAGAGAGAGCCTTTCAAAGTAAGAAAGACTGCTTCTGGGTATTTCCAGTTCTTCTTTTTCTATTGTCATTATCCAAATAGACTGAGTTGCACCTGGATCTTCCAATATAAAGTTTTAACTTTCTTGCTTCTGCTTTATTTTCAAATCTTTATATACTTCTTGTGTGTTATCAAGGTAGGTATTAGTGATAGAATAAGACAGTACTTTCTATCAAAGATTACAATCTAGAAAAAATAAGACAGGATTTTTACAAACCATACTCTACACAAATACTGAACTATATTGCGTGCTACTCTTTACCATCTACCCTTCAAATGTTAACATTCCTTAGGGTTCCAAACTCTACTTCTCATCTCATTCTATGTATGATTTCATCCTTATAACTATCACTTGATAGGCAACTGACCTCCAAAGTTAGATCTTAAGGCTTAAATTCTCATCTAAGCCAGCTATTTGACTACCTATCAAACATATTTAATTCCGTATCTCCCAGGCGCTTCAGAATCTACATATTCAAAATGGAACTCATTATGTCATTCAAAATTGTATACCTCTTCCTTCTATGGTCTCTCATCATCTGTTAAATCATCTATCAAAACTATATGTAGCCCAGTTTCATTTCCACTTCCTGATCTTCCTCCCCATTACTACTTAGGAAAATCCTATTTATTCTTCTAGACTCTGCCCAAATGTCACTTCTATAAAGCCTTTCCTTATCATTAGGCAAAATTAATCTCTATATTTTCATGATTACATAACAGTATTTTCACATTACTACTGTAAATTAATAGTGACTAGGTGAGTGATTTTAGGCATTTAATTTCTTCAAGTTTATTGTGAATAAACAAATCATAAAGTTACTTTTAAACACATTTTCTGATTCTAGATTTTAAACTCCTTGAGGGCACAAAATTTAGCTTGCTCATTTCTGTACCCAATATAATTACTCAAGGAACATTTAGTAAATGAATGAAGATAAAGAGGCACTTTTTATTCTTGTATTGAATTAATTTTCCAGAAAGGTTACACACTGAATTAATATGTCTAACTTTGTCCCATGTTAGAAGGCAGTTCCTTGCGACCAGCTCTGTGAATTGGACCATCAAATCCACACTTCTTAGGAATAGCCTATCACTGTCCTCATTTTTACCCAGTGAGCTGTGGCTAAATTAGGTATTTATACATGCTCTATGAATTTGTCAATTCTCTGAGAATCCCTGGGAGTTTAAAAAACAAGTTCCTACAAACCAGCATGCCAGGATATTCCTAATGGAGATCACCTAATCTAAAAACTTCAGGTCTTTGTGAGAAGATGGGTTCACTGACTCTAAGAAAGTACAGGAAATATTTGTATGCTCAAAAAATAAAACAATAAAGAATAAACTAAATTGCGGAAATATTAAATAGGTTTTTCTGTAACATCAAGTACTTGTTGAGTATTCACTTACCATCTCTTGGTACTAAATAAACTTTCTAGGAGCCCCTGCATGTTCACAAGATGCTAATAAGGTTGCTTAAATTTCCTATAGATAAAAACCATATTAGAAAGACAGGCCCCTCCTGGCTGGTCTGTTTGTGTAAGTGTTCAAACCCTTTCTGATCTCATGACTAGGAATTCAGACTCCTAGATTCTGCATCAGTCAGCAAATTGAACCAGAGTCTCAGTTTTCCTTCTCACAAACCTCTTCAGAGTACAGTTCTATAACAGGTTTATTTTTTCTCATCAATTTTTTACCTTTCCTCAAATTATCATTGCAAAAATCTTCATCATTTGCTTTGTATCTCCTTCTATTACCAATTGCCAGTTTCTTTTCCTTGTTATTCTCAAAATAAAGGACTTGTAATTCACATATATTGAAAGGGAAATTCACACAATTGCTAAAGCATACATTAAAAAGTGTATTTACTAGAATTTCAGGTAAAAAAAAGAACAGTGCCTGGGGTAGGGTTTCTATATGGAGGTCAGTGCTCTTGTTCATTTGATGTGTCCATGGTCCTTCAATGCCATCCTGAGGATCAGAGATTTCCAACTACAACTGATTTAGAGTCTAGCATGAGAAAAATGAGGCTCTTAAACCCTGATATTCAGACACCAAAGCAACTTTCACTAGAATTTTGATAAGCTTTCAAGTCTGTAAAAAAATGTTCATTTATCTTCTTTCCTTTTCAAAATTCAATTTAATGTGAAAAAAAACCCCAATGCAACAAATACTCCCATTTTGCTATATTAATTTGAATAAAAATCAGCCAATATAAAAAAATGTGATCTAAAGTATGTAACATATATAGGTCAAATGAAACCAATACTACCTGAGAATCAGTCTATGCCCTGTATTAACAGAGAACAAAGTATTAGCAAAGATAACATTTATTTGCATAATCATTTCTTCAGAAATGCTAAAACACATACTTTGCCTCAATGTCAGCTTTCTCCCGTACTGCATGAGCCATCTGTTCAGTCTCAAAGTACTTCTTTTTGCCTTTAGCTAAATCTTTCACTGTTTCTTGTAATTCAGTTTGGATCTTTGTCAACTGGTCCACACACTGTAAAATACAAAAGTGCAATTATTACAATTTTAGTTTTTAGGCTTACAGAAAATGACTTTGTCCTAAGGACTATGCATTATGCCTTCAGGATGGAAATCCAGGAGAAGAATCAGCACTTTTAGCATCCTTCAAATTACTAATTAAAATCCAATAAACAGCTGGTACTCCCATTTCACATACTGTATCAAATATTGTCACAGTTTGCCTAATAACTGTGCTTTGAGAAATAACCTGAGTGCTGCTGCTACTGACTGACATTACATTAAAGGTAAGGCATAAGAAGAGCTACTATGAAAATGCTCTTAATGTTGGAGATATAATGGCAATAAAAGCAAAAGAATAATGTAATTCCATATTTCCTCATAATCTTAATAAAGTCTCTCTACATGTTTGGGTAACTGATGGTACAAAGGGTACTGAAGAATTCACCCCTAGGCAAGGAGTGAAACCTGAGAAGTCTGATTTGATAAGCCCCAAATGAAGGAGAGAAGCAGGAAACCTGGGTGCCACAAACATTTATTTACTTAATAATGTTCTTCACTCTCTGACCACATTAACAATTATTCATCAAGACTATCCCCTGCCCAATCACTTGGATATACATACACATTCTACGAGAAGGGATGAACATGATAATTCAAAGAAATGTTTAATCGATAAACTCTTATGACACACTGGGGCCAAAGTAACAGTTTCTGGATCCTTCTTGCTATCCAAAGAGGGGAGTCATTTCCCCCAGTTTGAAACACACCACTGAGAAGTTTCACTAGCCTGAGGCCAGCTCAGAGAAGTCACCAACTAAAAACTTCTGAGCCTGGAATACCACTGGTAGAAACTGACAAAAGCTCAGCAAAGCAGGAGACACTGGTGAAGGACTATTGTGCAAAGCTGAAGGGTGTGGAGGTGACCAAGGACATCAGAAGAGCAAGTATAAAGCAAGAATAAACTTAAACTTACACATATGGCACACAGGCTACTTTCCCAGAAACTGCTAGGTGTTAAGAAAGGCCTCTTTTCAGGGGGTGAGAGACCTATAAGGTTCTGTGTGGGTAGGTAAAAGCAAAATAACCACTCACATTTATCAAGCACTTAGTAAGTGTCAGGCTGTGAATAAAGGGTTTAAAAAAAACAAAATAAAATAAAACCCTTTCTCTTCTGCACAAAAACTGGACCTTTGTTTAACTTTCTAGGTCTGTGTTTCAATAGAAACCTGATGAGAAGACACAATGTCCGCTGTGTTATTAGGCAATATTGCTTATGAACCCTGACAGGTAAATTGCATCAATTTGAAAGAAACTGCAAATGAACTATAAATATCTGATAAAGAAACCATGGCTTTCGACTTCTGTGAGTACTGTGATTCCTGTGTCCGGGCATAGTCCTTGTAGGGACCCTAGAAGCTCTGTCTACAGAGGTGTAATAAAAGATTTTGGTCTCCTTTAGGGCCTAACGGTGGCCCCACACATGTGCGTCTCGTTCCCTTGTCCCAGACCTCTCACCTGGAGAACCAAACAGAATGACTGGTAGGCTATGGGAACTGAGACATACACTGGTAGGAGAATTAATTCCATTAATTCCAGATGCCACTCTGCTGGCAAATTGTGCTTCCCACACTATGTCCCTCTAAGTAACCTCTTGCTTGGTGTGGCCTATGATGATCACAAGAGTCTGAATGCTTAGTTACACCTAAAAAGACCCTTGTGGGCATTGCACAGGCCCTATGTTTCACAGTTTATAGGTATTATCACATTTTATTCTCGAAACAACTCTGTGAAAAAGTTGTTAGTGGCAGTAGTCTCATTTTAAGATGAGGAAACAGACTCAGAGGTTAAATAATTTGCTCAAAGTCATACAGCAAGGAAGTGATGATACCATTTACCATGTAACCCATTAAAGTGTGTACCCTAGTTTTGTGATGATCATGTTTTTAAGGTCTCATATAGAGATACCTTACAATAGTAAGTTTTTTAAAAAAATTCATATGCCACAAAATTCACCTTTTTAAAGCGTACAATTCAGTGGTTTTTAGTATATTCACAAGGCTGTACAACCATCACCATGATCTAATTCCAAAACATTTTCCTCACCCCAAAAAGAACTCTGTACCCATTAGTAGCCATTCCTCATTTCTCCCCAACCTCCCAGGAACCACTAATCTACTTTCAATCTCTCTGGATTTCCTATTCTGGACATTTCAAATAAATGGAATCATATAATATGTGGCTTTATGTGTCTCACTTCCTTCACTTATCACAATGTGTTCAGGGTTCATCCAAGTTATACCATGTATCAGTACTTCATTCCTTTTTATGGCTGAATAATATTTCATTGTATGCATATACTGAAAGTAAGTATTTATCTTATAGAAAAATCTTTCC
Organism: Avahi laniger; assembly: GCA_963575035.1. NCBI lineage: Eukaryota > Metazoa > Chordata > Mammalia > Primates > Indriidae > Avahi > Avahi laniger. The sequence continues at coordinate 8,602 of CAUYSK010059725.1, read as the reverse complement.
CCTTAATAACCCTGAGGGGAGGAAAAAAATTTTAATAGTCCTTATTGTACAGAAAGCTCTTATTTAATACATGATACAATGACAATCTGACATTCCCATAGAGAAGTGCTAAGCATCCTAATAATGCTATGTTTGCAGGTGTGAAGAGCTGAGAGAGCTCCCCATGGCTACAGTTTGATAATAAGAACCAAAAATTGGGCATGGTTTGAAAAATACAAGTGTGTTTAATGGGAAAATGTGATAGGCTATTTAAAAGAATCAGGTATAAGGAATCTATATCCAAAGTGTTCCAAACCAAAGGTGCCTGGCCTCAGGTAAACTAATCAATATGGTTTAGGCCAAAGGGAAGCCCAAAAGTCCTATAGTAATATACATGCACCAAAAGGGTCTGCTATTTTTTTTTTTTAGTTCATTGACTTTCTGTATTGCTTTTGTTTTCTATTTCATTGACTTCCACTTTGACCTTGATTATTACCTTTCTCCTGTTTGTTTTATATTTATTATTATTTTTTTATTTCAGAGTATTACAGAGGTACAAACATTTCAGTTACATGAATTGCTTTTGCACACTTTGAGTCAAAGTTATAAGTTTGTTTGTCACCACATAGTGTGCATTGTACCCACTAGGTGTGTATTTACCCATCCTCTTCTCCCTCCTCCCACCTGCTTGATTTCTGTTTAGTTTTACTACCATATGTGCACACGAGTTTTGATCGATTAGTTCCAATTTAATAGTGAGTACATGTGTTGTCTGATTTTCCATTCTTGTGATATTTCACTTAGAAGAATGGTTTCCAGTTCCATCTAGGTTGTTTCATCCATTTTTTTTATGGCTGAGTAGTGCTCCACGGTATACATATACCACGTTTTATTAATCCACTAATGTACTGATGGGCACCTGGTTTGATTCCACGTCTCTGCAACTGTGAATTGTGCTGCAATAAACATTCAAGTACAAGTGTCTTTCTGATAAAATGACTTTGTTTTCCTTTGGGTAAATGCCCTAAAATGGGATTGCTAGATCAAATGGTAGGTCTACTTTTAGTTCTTTATCGCCATACTACTCTCCATAGAGGTTGTACTAGTTTGTAGTCCCACCAACAGTATATAACTGTTCCTTTCTCTCCGCATCCACGTCAGCATCTGTTGTTTTGGGACGTATTGGCTTGAACTCCCCATTCAAGAGACATAAGCTGGCTGACTGGATAAAAAAATAAAAGCCAAGTATCTGCTATTTCCACATCTAACCCATAAGGACTCATTCAGACTCAAGGTAAAGGAATAGAAAACAATATTCCATACAAGTGGAAACCAAAAGAAAGCTGGTGTAGCCACTCTCACATCAGATAACATAGACTTCAAATCAACAAAAGTAAAGAAAGATAAAGACGGTTATTATATAATGGTGAAGGGAATAATTTCACAAGAAGACATAACAATCCTAAATATTTATGCACCCAAAACAGGTGTGCCCAGATTCATAAAGCAAACCCTACTTGATCTAAACAAAATGATAAACAGCAGCATTGTAATAGCTGGGGACTTCAACACCCCACTGACAGAATGGGACAGATCCTCCAAGCAGAAAATAAACAAAGAAACAATGGACTTAAATAGGACTCTAGAACAAATGCGACTAACTGACATTTATAGAACATTCTACCCAAAAACTACTAAATATGTGTTCTTCTCATCAGCTCATGGGACATTCTCTAAGATTGATCACATCTTAGGCCACAAAAAATGTCTCAACAAATTTAAAAAAAAAAACAGAAATTATACCATGTAACTTCTCAGACCACAGTGGAATAAAATTAGAAATTGACTCCAACACAAACATTCAATTCTACACAAAGTCACGGATATTAAACAACCTACTACGGAATGATTATTTGGTTAAGGAGGAAATTAAGATAGAAATCAAAAGATTCGGCGAACTAAATGACAGAGGGGACACAAGTTATCAAAAATCTGTAGGATTCAGCAAAAGCAGTCATAAGAGGAAAAGTCATAGCCTTAAATGCCTACATCATTTACATCATTGTGAAAGATCACAAATCAACAATCTAACGAATGTCTCACGGAACTGGAAAAGGAAGAGCAAACAAATCCCAAATCCAGCAGAAGAAAAGAAATAACTAAGGTCAGTGCAGAACTAAATGATATCAGTAACAAAAGAATTACACAGAAGATTAATGAAACAAAAAGTTGGTTATTTGAAAAGAAAAACAAAATTGATAGGCTTCTCACTAGATTAATTAGAAATAGAAAAGAAAGGACCCTAAAATAAGCTCAATCAGAAATGAAAAAGGAGGCCGGGCGCAGTGGCTCACGTCTGTAATCCTAGCACTCTGGGAGGCCGAGGCGGGGGGATCGTTTGAGCTCAGGAGTTCGACACCAGTCTGATCAAGAGCAAAACCCCGTCTCTGCTAAAAAAAATAGAAAGAAATTAGCTGGACAACTAAAAATATATAGAAAAAATTAGCTGGGCATGGTGGCGCATGCTTGCAGTCCCAGCTGCTCAGGAGGCTGAGGCAGTAGGATTGCCTGAGCCCAGAAGTTTAAGGTTGCTGTGAGCTAGGCTAACACCATGGCACTCTAGCCCAGGCAATAGAGTGAGACTCGGTCTCAAAAAAAAAAAAAAGAAATGAAAAAGGAGATATTACAATTGGTATCACAGAAATACAAAATATCATCTCTGAATACTATAAAAATCTCTATGCACATAAACTTTAAAGTGTTAAAGAAATGGACAAATTTTTGGAAACACACAACCTCTCTAGGCTCAATCAGGAAGATATCGAACTCCTGAACAGACCAACATCAAGCAACATAATTGAAGCAACAATAAAAAATTTCCCAACAACAAAAAAGGGTCTGCTAATTTGAATATTGTAAGATGAAAGTAAACACTGTAGGCCAAAGGTTTCCCTGGGAATTGCATCTCATCTGGATACGGTCTCAATATATTCATACAAATAAATACCATGGGTACCTGTGCATGAGCAAACATGCACACACACATGTACTCACAAATATGTGCATAATCACTCACCCCTTACTTCTCTACCATTGGAAGAACAAGACATCTGTCCTTAATCCTGAGACCAAACATCTTATGGAGATTACTTAATTCATTTCATCTATAAGAAGCTTTTCATTCACAAGTTATTTTCTATATGTGCCACAATACGGATGCATTTTGTGATAATTTATATCTTTAAAAGAATTTCTCTAGTAAACTCAACTTGACTCTTTTTCTACTTGCTTTTTCCCCTTTAGATAAGTTTCTAAAATACTGTTTATCAAACATTATTAGAAATAGCCTGTGTGTACAATGAAGAGATCTCCTGTGATCATTTCTTCTCTAGCATTCAGTAAATCCACAATGAAATGTCTTCTACCACCCAAGTGAACTGTTTCAAGTCAGAGTAATTTGGATTCTTATTCAAAAGAAAGTGCTCTGTACATAGCAAAAAATGTATATTAAATAAAAGTCATCAAACTTAATTTGCAAAAGAAAAGATTACCTGGGATTCCCTTTCCAATTTTTAAAATAAACTTCTTCTGTAGGAATCCAGTTTTCTGGAGTGGACTAAGTCATATACTTAAACAGAAGCTTAATAATATCTATGTTAAGAAAAGCCTTGGTGTATATATACCCAAAGGAAATGAAATCACTACCTTATAAAGATATATGCACTCCCATGTTCACTGCAGCATTATTCACAATAGCAAGATATGGAAATAATCAAAGTGACTGTCGATGGATAAAGAAACTGTGGTGTATACATACACAATGGAATATTATTGTGTTAAAAAAGAAGAAGACCCTGCCACTACCTCAACATGGATGAACCTGTAGGCCATTATACTAAGTGAAATAAGCCAGACCCAGAAAGAAAAATACTACATGATCTCACTTACATGTAGAATATTAAAAAAAAAAAAAAAAGAACAGGAAAAAAAGTTGAATATACAGAGGTAGAAAATAAAATGGTGATTACTAGGGGTGGGGCAGAGGAGGAAATGGGGAGATAGATACAAAGTTGCAAATATACAAGATGAATAAGTTTAGAGATTTAATTGTGTACATAAGGACTATATTAATATTATATTCTATTTAGGATTTTTGCTAAAACAGTAGACTTTAGGTACTCTTGCCACACATGCATAAAAGGGAATTATGCGAGATAATGCATATATTAACTTGCTTGATTATAGAAACCAGTGCACTATGTATATGTATATCAAGACATCATGTTGGATACCTTAAATTTATATAATAAAATGAATTAAAAAATCAGGAAATTATTAAATGATACTTCAAGATGCAGTCATAATTATCTAGAATATGGAAACTGCAAGATGATTGTTTTCCTCAACAAAGAGTCTTCAGAGAAAAAAGGAAGGGGATCCTTAGATCAAAAGAGACATTAAAGAGAGAGTAGGGGTCAGAGGGTGGGGGAAATGGGGAAAAGGGTATAAATTTGCAGTTTTAAGATGAATAAGTTCTGAAGACCTAATGTACAGCATAATGACTGGTTAATAATAATGTATTACACACTTAAAATGTGCCAAGAGAGTAGATCTTAAGTATTATCACCACACACACCAAAAAGGTGTGAGTGGATAGATATGTTAATTGGCTTGAATTTGGTAATCATTTCCCAGTGTATACATATATCAAAACATGTTGTATACTTTGAATATATACAATTTTTATTTGTCAATTATACCTCAATAAAGCTGGAAAAAAATGATAAAAAAAGAAAACCTTCGATGTGACATATGCATAGCTCTTTCCCAAAAGTTGTCTGCAATGAGCAGACGCAGAAATGAGTGTGCATTAATGCTTAAATTAGTTTACATTAGGGCTAAGGGATCATACAAAATGATGACGAACTTGGATGTTACAATTCAGGATCCTACTGAAGAAATTAAAAGTATGGTCCCTCAGTATGACTCAGATTCTGTAATAGATTTGTTAATAATTTGAACACAGAAATAAAAAAAGTAATCTGGGCCAATACCTCAAAGTCTTATAATGTATTAGGTTCTCTGAGCTAGTAATCATGCCTGGAAATTTATCCTAAGAAAATAATTAAAAGGAAAAAGTTAACTTTTACTGCAGACATAGTGATAATATCCAAAAACATAGGTACAATTAAAGAAAAATAAATGGAAAATTCATTTAGCAATAAAAAATAATAAACATAAAGGTTATGTAGAAACATGGACAATTAATTAGGAATGGAAAGAATGGGGAAAAGGGAATATCATAAAACATTATGTACTAATTACAACTATTATAAATACTAAGAAATAAAAGGAGTAGGAGAATTAAGTAGTCTCCCTATTGTGTAAGAGTAATACATATTTTTTTATAAACCTGTTTAAATATTAAGCTTCAAGTATTTTTTTAAAAATTGTATAGAATTTAGAATTAGGAAGTATTATATTCAAGTTCCTGCTCTGTTATTTACTACCTACGTCTCTTTAACATTTTTCCAGCCTTAGTTTCATCATTTGTAAAATAATATTAAATAATACTTATATAACTATTACATTGTTATAAAAATCAAATGACACTATAAGGAATATGGTAGCAGTTTGAAAACTCTAAAGTGTTATAAAAATGCAAATCAATATTTCAAGAAAGGTAAGTAAACCTAGTATAAATGAGAAAGTATGGACAAAAAAAAAAACTGGATCTCCATCTCTCACCTCTTACAAAAATAAATTCAAGATGGATAACAGACTTAAACCTAAGGCACAAAATCTTAAGAATCCTAGAAGATGTAGGGAAGACCCTTTCAGACATCGGCGTAGGCAAAGAATTTTTGACGAAGACCCCCAAAGCAATTACAGCAGCAACAAAAATAAATAAATGGGACCTGATCAAATTAAAAAGCTTTTGCACTATCATTAGAGCAAATAGACGGCCTATAGAATGGGAGAAAATATTTGCTCTCTACACATCCGATAAAGGGCTGATAACAAGAATCTATCTAGAACTTAAAAAAATCAACAAAAAAAATCAAACAACCCCATCAATAAATGGGCAAAAGACATGAACAGAAACTTTTCAAAAGAAGACAAAATAATGGCCAGAAAACATATAAAAAAATGCTCAACATCTCTAATCATTAGAGAAATGCAAATCAAAACCATAATGAGATATGACTTAACTCCAGTGAGATTGGCCTTTATCAAAAAATCCCAAAACAACAAACGCTGGCGAGGATGTGGAGAGACAGGAACACTCTTACACTGCTGGTGGGATTTCAAATTAGTGCAAACTTTGTGGAAAAGAATATGGAGATACCTCAAAGAGCTAAAAATAGAAATACCATTCGATCCAGCAATAGCACTATTAGGCATCTACCCAAAAGAACAAAAGACATTCTATAATAAAGACATTTGCACCTGAATGTTTATGGCAGCACAATTCACTATTGCAAGGATGTGGAAACAACCCAAGTGCCCGTCAATCTATGAGTGGATTATTAAAATTTGGTATATGTATACAATGGAATATTAATTATAAGAAAGGACAGTGATCTAGCACGTCTTATATTTTCCTGGATAGAGCTTGAGCCCATCCTCTGAAGTGAGGTATCACAAGAATAGAAGAATAGGCACCACATGTACTTGCCATCAAATTGGCACTCATTGATCAACACTGTGGTGCTTACACGGTAGTAATATTCTTCAGGGATTGGAGGGTTGGGGGTGGGTAAACTCACAACTAATGGACATGGTGAGCGTTGCAGGGGGGAAAAGGCGCACCCCAAATCATGGTTTGGGTGTGGCAAAGTCATAACATGTAACCAAAATGTTTGTACTCCTTTAATATCCTGAAATAAATAAATAAATAACCTAAGTAGATAAAAGAATGGCCAAAAGCCTTAGGTTGTGTGGCTCTTGTTCTGATTTATAAGCAAATGTCAGCATGCAGAAAATGATTTGGAAAAGGCTATGATATAATTCTTATTATAATCTTTCATTATCATTCTCATTATAATCTCAGGCCATTCATAATTGTAATATGCCTGTGTTTATCCACAAGTATTATAAAAGAAAACAGCCCTGGTAGAGAAAATTTTTAAAAGAACATGAACTTTAAAATGTTGTAGAGGGAGAATTTTAAGTAAAAATTGGTCTGATTATGATGGAATAACTTGGATCAGACTACCTTCCTGTAGTCTGGAAACTGTAAAAGTTGGACAAAATACATTTTTTAAAACTGTCAGCATTAAATAACAGCAATGTACATTGATCTGAAGGGACTATGAGACCTGTGAGAAGGGAAATACACCTAGGTAAGCTCTACATTAAACTTGACTTTTTTTCCTCAGGGCCTTTGTTGAATCATGGCACAAAGAAATAGGATATAAACAAAGTGACATTCTTATTAGACTGTGGAGACAGAGATTGGAGTTCAGCAATGCCAAAAGAGCAGGAACTTGAGAGGCAAAGATCTGGAACTTGGAGAAAAACAAGTCCAAAAATCTGTATGCAATTTCCCCTTGAGTTAAGTAATTGACTTCTAAAAGGCATGTGCTTGGTGAAACTCCAACAAATCCAGTAGAGAACAGTAGTGTAGAGGCTAATGACTGAGCAGAGATCAGAGGATCAGAGCAGATAAACGATGTTGAGAAGACAAAAGTTAGAGTTCAAGTTAAAGCAGAAGGGTCTTGGTAAGCATCCTACACTTTCAGTTAAAACCCTGGGAGTAAATAAAACAGACCAGCCCTAAAAAGCCTAAAATCAGACCCTAACAGGATCAAGGTGATCTAATAGCATGCTATCTGTCTGCCAGAAGAAAACTTAACCGTCTTTGGAAACAACGTGTTCCAGAGCCTCTACAATTTTTATCCACAATGTCCAACACTGTGAGGTATACTAAAACAGCAAGACTGAAAACCAAGAAAAACAGCAGATAATAAAAATAAATGTATAGTGATTCAGATAATGAAATTATAAAACAGAGATTAGGAGTAACATGTTTAAGAGGATAAAGGAAAAACATGAAGAATTGTATCAGAAACACAGAATATAATTTTAAAAAGTCAGATACAAATCCTAAAACTGAAAAAATATATTAAGATTTCAAAAGATGAGTTTTAAAATCAGATTAGAAACAGCAGAAAAGAGTATTAATAAACTACCAGATAAAGCGATGTAAAATATTCAGATTGAAGTACAGAAAGAAAAAAGGGTGGAAACAGAGAAAATGCAGAAAAAATACAAAAGACATATGGACAGAGTCAAAAGGTCTAACAGCAAAAAATCATAACTGAGAGGTAGATGGAATTATCCTGTTGGAAGATTTTTTTTTTTTTTGAGACAGAGTCTCACTTTGTTGCCCTGGCTAGAGTGAGTGCCATGGTGTTAGCCTACCTCACAGCAACCTCAGACTCCTGGGCTCAAGCAATCCTACTGCCTCAGCCTCCCAAGTAGCTGGGACTACAGGCATGCGCCACCATGCCCGGCTAATTGTTTCTATATATTTTTAGCTGTCCAATTAATTTCTTTCTATTTTTGGTAGAGACGGGGTCTCGCTCTTGCTCAGGCTGGTCTCGAACTCCGGAGCTCA
>CAUYSK010059724.1:0-71875 GCA_963575035.1 Avahi laniger | reverse complement strand
TAAATGATGGATGGAAGAATGCTTTCATTATCCAATCTTCACACAGCTTATAGAATAAGTATACAGAATCCAAGATACATGATGCTGAGAGTAGTTTTTATACATTTGCAAAGCATTATTGTCCTTTTTTTTTTTATATATATTATTATTCCAAGGTATTGTGAGGGTACAAACATTCTAGCTACACTTTATGTCTTTGCCTTCCCCAAATGTAGGTTAAAGTATTAAAGAGGAAATTCTTCTAGCCAGGTTATCCTAAATGTTTCTCAAGGGGAAGTTTTCCACCTTTTCTTGTATAACTAATCATTCTACCAGAATAAGACTTGCATAGCATTTTCTATTAAGAAAAAGAAAAAAAAAATGGTTAAATAGAAAAGACAAGTGGCTGAGAGACCACCACTGAGAATTCTTTAAAGAAAGCGACCAGCTCAGCGGGGACACCTATATTTAGCCAGTGAGTCAGACACCCTTCTCACCTGGCAAGCCACTGCGCTGAAAGAACGGGTTGTAGTTTTGGTTGAAAGGAGACAGGAGAAGATGTTTTGAAAGAAAAGAACTCTGACAACAATAGAATTCTTGAAAAGAGCAAAGGACAGAAAAAGACGATGCCCCAAAAAGTCAGAGAAAGAGAATTGAGGGGCAATGGGGGAGGAGAAAAAGAAAACAAAGACAAGTTTCAGAAAAGAAAAACAGGAATATACTCTTCCAGTCCTTTCTTTACATTTGCTATACTTTGTGCCTACTTTAAAAACTATTGTGCACAACATATAAACCTCTCAGTCTTAGGGAATATGAATTTCTTGCTGCTGAAACTTGCATTCCATCCCCTTATGTATATACAAATATTCCAAAATCCAAAAAATCCTAAATCTGAAACACTTCTAGTCCCGAGCATCTGAGATAAGGAATACTTAGCCTGTATTCCCTTGGACCCAGGCGGTGAGTTTTGGAATATTCCCAGGAACCCAGGAATCTTCCACGACCTCTCCGTCCTTCTCATCTGCCTCAGCCAACCCGTCACCACTCCTGTCCGTGTGAGTAATACCGCTGCAGCCTCCTGATGTGCAAGTCTAAACACGAAATTCATCTGTTTCCTTCACACTGTAGACACATACCCTGAAGGTAATTTTATACAATATTTTTAATAATTTTGTGCATGACTCAAAGTTTGTGGTAAGTACTTAACTGTGAAGTTTTCAACTTGTGACGTCATGTCGACACTCAAAAAGCGTTGAATTTTGGAGCATTTCAGATTTGGGGTTTCTGAATTATGGATGCCCTGCTTATACCACCTCTTGCTGGGACTTTGGAGTGTGCTCCTGGCTATCCAACAGTCTCCGCTCCTGCCTTTGGTCCAGTCTCCACGCCGCAGCCAGCTAGGTGTTCCCAGTAGGTACAAACCCCACCCTTTTACTCCCAGGCTTACTCCCTTCAGAGGCCTTTTGTCATTGTTAGAATAGAGACCATAATCCCCAAGTGGCCTACAAAGTCAGCCTATCTGGACCCCATTCTGTCCCCTCTTTTGTCCCATCATGTCCCCTTCCCCGCAGACGCCCTGCCTGTTCTTCCCAGAGAATACTCCTTCCTGCCCTCTCCACCCAGCTAACTCCTGTCTCAAGAGTCACCAGGAAGCAGAAATGCAGCGGATGGGATTCCCCATCAATATCACTGTCTCTTCTTGGATTACTTAAGTGACAATGCAAAAAAAAATCACAGAGCCATCTCGGGAGCCAGGCTGGAATGGTCTGCTCTCAGGAGCACAGCCCACTGAGTAAGCACGGTGGTTTAGGTGCTCACTGGAGCAGGGAGCACCGGGAAAGCCTTCCCGCAGCTCCTCTGTTCCTGGGGAGATCTGGGGAGATGCTGCTCCCCAGCTTGTCAGTGATACATGTACATTTGTTATAAAAGAAAATACACAAACACTGGGTGGGTAAGAAGCCATGCCTGTAATTGTTGATTAAAAATCATCAATTAATTTTTTTAAAGAAAGAAACACGCTGTCTGACGTTCCAGGTTGGTGTGCTGGGCGGGGCGGGGCGGGGTGGGTAAGCCTGAGTCACAGAGTGATCCCTGCATGCCCCTTCTGTCGTCTCTGTCACAACCTTCAGTTAAGCATAAAATATTTTGTTCTGCTCTTAAAACAACAGAAATACCATCTACTTTTCCTTTCATGTGATTTTGAAACAAAGTAATGCAACTGGTTTATAACAAGTGGACCAGTGCTTTCAGAATAACATAGCCTTTCCAAATGCCCACGCCATCGAAATATGCGGAAATCATTTTCAGAAATTCCTTTATTCCAGATCTTTCAAAAACCAAGTAAAGATGTTTGTTTTTTCAAAAGGTTGCTTAATGATCATTCTTCTTGACATTACATGATGGAAAGTCAACAATGTGACATTTGCCATAAGAAAAACAGAAAGATGGGACTGAGAAATACAATAACAAGAGCTGCCACCGCAACAGCCAGTAAGTCTGGGATGATTTTTCGGTGCAATTTGTTTCTCTTAGTCTGGCAAAGGTTTTGGCTTCAGTTTCATGTTCTTTGATTATTATTATGCCTGTCTACTCGTGGAAACTGCAAGTACTCTTTCTGTCTTTCCGCCCTAGAAGAGTGGAAAAAACGAAATGAGCCAAAACTGCTTTGAACAAGCATTTAAAAGAAAATGATCTCATTACCAACTCGAAAGACCCTGAAGGGCAACGTATGGGTGTAGCCCCACTCAGGAGATAGTCAGTTGCTTGGTTTGTCTCCTATGTGTGGGGCCAAACCTCCACTGAGTAGTGTGAGGGTGTGGCGCTCAACCCAGAAAGGGCTGTCACATGCTCTCCTGGAACTGATCTACTCAGGCTAAGCCGTTAGCCAGCTTTACTGTGACAGAGGGGGCATTTCTCAGGGATACCAAAGCTTCTCTATCTACAGTGACACCTTGCCAACTTGCACAGCAGGGCGCCTCGGCCTCAGGTGCAGTGGGTGCGCTGACCTCACTTCACTAGGCGGTGGTCTTGGAACAGTGGCCATGGGAGTACATAACCAGCCACAGCCTAATGGGTTTTCCTTCTGTTGCCTAAGTTCTAAGGTTAAATTGGCCTAAAACAATATTCTGTGCCCTTTATATTTGGTGACAATATCGACAGGCGTAAGAAAGCCAGGATGAATTGGATGGCATCTTTTGAAGAACAATGCCATTCTCAAGGTGAACTTTTATTTAAAATGTAGGGAATATGACTACATCTATTTCAAAATATTTTCTTTTTTAATGGTATACCTTCTGGTGATTCCAAATGCAAAATTAAAATACATAATTTCTGTTTAAAATATTTTAGGAATTACAGTCATCCCTCTGGTATCCATGGTAGATTGTTTCCAGGACCCCCTAGGATACTGAAATCCAGGGATGCCCTAGTCTCTGATTTAAAATTGTGTTGTATTTGCATACACCCAATGTACATGCTTCTGTATACTTTACATCATCTCTAGATTACTTCTAATATCGAATACAGTGGGAAAGCAACGTAAATAGTTGTTATGCTATTTTTTTTTATTTGTATCATTTTTATTCTATTTTTCAGTATTAGTTTTTATGACATTATTTACATTTTTAGTAGCTAATTTAAAACTACACCAAAAATAGGACAAACATATGGACTTTTTTTTTTTTTTTTTTTGAGACAGAGTCTCACTGTGTTGCCCTGGCTAGAGTGAGTGCCGTGGCGTCAGCCTAGCTCACAGCAACCTCAGACTCCTGGACTCAAGCGATGCTACTGCCTCAGCCTCCCAAGTAGCTGGGACTACAGGTGTGAGCCACCATGCCTGGCTAATTTTTCTATATAGTTTTCGTTGTCCGATTAATTTCTTTCTATTTTTAGTAGAGACGGGGTCTCGCTCTTGCTCAGGCTGGTCTTGAACTACTCCTGAGCTCAAACAATCTGCCGGCCTCAGCCTCCCAGAGTGCTAGGATTACAGGCGTGAGCCACCGCGCCCGGCCATGTATAGACTTTTAAAATTATTACTTCTTTAGTCTGATAACATGGAGACTTCGCTGGTTCTCATAACCAGCATTTATCTGGGACATGTAAAGGGCATGGAAGCAGCGGGGAAACAAACTCTAAGGGGAGAACACTGCTGGGACTAGGTAAAAAGTCCTTGCAGTCTAATGGCATCTTTGTTGTATAATCCAGTGCAAGCATCACCATTAATGACAGATGAATGACAACATGCAAGTCAACATACACAGTTAACCCATTTTGACACATTCACTCTTCAGTATCCTTTTTTTTAATAAAACTCATTTTAAATTATGCTAAAATGTAAAACAGAGCAATTCTTCTCCTTCTTTTGCACATCCATTACCGATATGCTTCCCAGGGTCAGGCAGGATGAAGCAGAATGACGATGTGACACAAGTGTTTGTTGTCGAGAGGGGAGAGAGACTCATCCACAAGTGTTCGTGCACACCAGACATGGAAAGATGCCGTCTGTTCGCTTGAGCACACTGGACTTGAAGACTTTTGAAAATCGCTATTGTCCCTGAAATCCAGAACTCCACTGCCTCTCCTTCAGAATCGTTGTGAACCTTTCCAGTGATGGACTGAGGAAAGCCTTCAATGATGAGGTGTAATAGTCACACGCTTGAGAGTACACTCCTGCCTTCACCTGGCTGAGAACAGATGGAACAGACTGGTCCACGCAGGGCAGTGCACGTGTGGGTCCAGCTCACGAGGGGAGGGTTCAAGTGCAACCTTGTTAGGAAATATCTTCAACTTTTAGCCCCAAGACACCAACAAGTCAGTTGTGAAGTGCACAAAATGAATACACTGAGGCCCTCCCATGCCCGGTGGTGTCGAGCAAAGACACTGAAGTCTGGCAATGGTCAGGCAATCTGTTACCCAACACCGACGATTTTTAAATTCTCTCCTGGAGAGTCTAAGATGTGTTTGACACCATGCATAAAAATTTAAATGGTAAGTAGAAATCATTTCAAGTTCCAGGTTCATAGATGCACATAAGTGTGTAAGAAAGAAAAAGAACCTTCATTTCTCAGTAGTTTCCAGTGCAGATGGAAGCCATTAGGCAGGCGTGAGGCCAGCCGGGAGCCTGAGAACAGCCTTCGAGAGGCTCTGTTCAAAGACACCCCACCCCACTCCACCTGGGCAGTGCATCCCCGGCGGACCCTCCCTGCTGCTGGGTGTCAGGGGCCTTTGCTGTTTCTGCGACAGAGAGGTGGCTTTGAGGGCTCAGCAGCACTGGTGGAGGCTCCAGGAGGAAGTAGGGAGCGCGCGGCAACTGCGGGCCTCTCTCCGTGAAGGATCTTTTCCAGCCAGGGATGGTTGAATCCGCGGATGCGGAACCCGCAGGTGCGGAGGACCGACTGCAGTCTTAGCACAGTAACACCCAGGAAAGCGAAGACGTTTCACTGAATTCAATTAATGGGACATTTTAAAAATAAAATTAGCTTAGAGAGTGTATTTGCTTTCTACTGCTGCATAACAAATTCACCCCAAATTTGGCAGCTTAATACAGTGCGTATTTCTTAGCTCACGTTTCTTTAGGTCAGAAGTTCATGTACAGAGTGGCTGGTTCTCCGCTCAGGGTCTCACGAGTCCGAAATCGAGGCTTTGGCAAGATCCGGGCTCATCTGGGGCGGGGCCTCCCCGATGGCAGCCCGGGCTGCGGCAGCACAAGCCCGTCTGGGCTGGAGGGCCGAGTCCTGCTCTCTCCCCGGTCGGGGGCCACCCTGCGCCCCAGAGGCCGTGCTGGGTCCTTGCCACCGCCCCTCCGTCTTCAAAGACAGCAGCGGAAACTCTCCCTCTCCTCAGACCTCCTCTCCCGCCGTGACTGTCGTTCTCCTTCCTGACCTCCAGCCCCAGACCTAAAGGGCTCGTGGCACTAGTTCAGACGCTGAGGATAAACTCCCGTCTCACACCCCTCGGTGCCGAACTGCAAAACCTCGTGCAGGAGGTAAGCGCCGGCCTAGTCCCGTTGGGGATCCCGGGATGCAGACCTGGGTGCCACTTTGGAATCCTGCTCCACACAAGGTTTGAATTTTATTAAGGAAGCCCCACTGCGGCAGATTTACCTACTGGCTTCCCCCTGCGTGACTGGAACACGGCGCCGTGGGGGCCGCTGCGGAGGTCCGGGTCCGGGTCCAGCTCCCCGAGCGCAGGAGGAGGGCGTTCCGGAGGCCACTGCTGCGAGCTGTCATCGCCCCCTTCCTCCGTCACCTCTTCCTCAGTTCTATTTTAGTTACTTGGATGTTACTCATTTTTGTGGATCTTTTGACACCTTTAATTGCTCTTCTCTTCCCACGCCTATTAAGTTTTCTCACCCTTTGCTATTGGCATTAGGAACATTTTAAATAATTTGCCAAATAATGTTTTACCACTGCTGTGTTCCGTAAGTTACATTGCTTTGCCTTTAACCCTGTATTAGTTTTGCTGTGAAGTGTTAAGTAGAAAGGAGTGGGGTTATTTTACGCATGAGATTACAGGGCTTCTTAGATCCAAAGTCGTCTTTCTTGCATCTACTAACTCAAAGTAGAGGCAAGTTAACAGGGCAAATTTTCTTTGAAACTCAAAAACCAATTTTTTTAAAAAAATTTGTTTTTTTGGCACACAGCTAGGATGTGTCCATCCAGCTAGATCCTGAGCCTTAACTCTGAGAAGGAGTTACAACATTTTTCCAACACTGAAATTCTTTCAAACTCTCAATAAAGCTAAAGCGTAGAACTATTACCGTTAGTACCAGAACAACAATTCTTCAAACCCTGACACGTTTCATTGGTGTGCTTCTGATGTGTTCTGGAGCTTAGATTTGTTTCTGCCTTGCATGAATGAATAGAGAAATCCTCACTCTTCCTTCCCGCCCTGCCCTGCTGGGGGCATGGTTCCTGTGCTGGAAACTCAGAGACAAGATGTGGTTCTACAACCACACGGACGGAGGGGAGAAGAGCCACAGTTTCATGTTCCAAAAAGTCTACTTACAACACTTTCATCGTGTGTCTGTGGCCTGTGATACCTGGACCTGATTTCATTTCTATCTCAAAACAGAAGAGACGGATTACTTGCACTAATTCTCAAACAAAATAATAAAACAATTTTAAAATTCTCTAGCACCTGCCCCCTCTCTCTTAGTTATCTGTCTCCTCCTACCCACCCACACTGCTTTACCTCTCTGCACCAGTAAGAAGGCGCTGCCATTCTCCACTGTCTTCCAAAGCACAACCGAAAACATGCCTCCCTGTTGTCACTGAACTCATCTTACAGCGATAGAAGGAAAAACCGTGAAGTGCCCTGGAATGAACCTTGAAAACAATGAGAATGAGAAGTTCCGAGAAATGCTTCCAGAAAGAGCTTTCGAAACAGAGTTTCTCTTTCCTGAGTTTAAGAGAAGTACAACTGAAAATGTAAGACTCCCTGGAGTCCAGAGGCCAAAAGTATAAAAACACAGGAGTGGATTAGATTGGCAGTTACCTTAAATCATGCTAAATCCAAGGAAAATCTGCTCTCTTCTATCTGCAGCCCCAACACAACTGCACCCTACAGAGCACACAGCAAAGGTGCAGTTTACCAGAACACCTTAAATTTACACACAAAATGATCCACAACCCATCTCCTCCAAGAAAGTTGTTTTTTTGTTGTTTTGTTTTGTTTTTTGTCAAACACACAGAAAAAGATGAGTCAAGCTCTTCCATCTGGCTTCCATCAGGATGATATGGCTAACTCTGAGTTGCGAAAGATGCAAACAATAAGGTTCAAGTTTTTAAGAGACTGAAGGAAGGAACCTAAAATGTCTAAAAATTTGCTAAGACTTTGAGACTTTCTCTTCTCACGTATTTATGGTGGGCAGAAAAATGGCCTCCTAAAGATGTCCCTGTCCTAATCCCTGGAACCTGTGACTCTGCCACCTCGCATGGCAAAGGGTACTTAAGGCTGCTCCCCCGCCCCCCGTGCTCAGCTGGGGAGATCATCCTGCACCACCCAAGAGGGTCCGTGTTAAGGACGAGGGTCGGTACAAGGGGAAGGAGGCAGGGAAGACGTGGGCAGCCTGGAGAAGCTGGAAACCAAGTCTAGCAAGAGCCTATAGCAAGGAAGCAACATGGCCAACACCTTGATTTTAGCCTGGTGACACTTCTGACCTCTAGATCTGTAATCAGTTTGTGTTGGTTTAAGTCCCTAAGTTTGGGGTGATGTGTTACAGCAGCAAAAGAAAACTAATACAGCATCTGACACATCTTTACTAACGAATTTGTGAGAAGTAACAGACCTGAATTGATACCTCTTAATTGATACTGAGAGTTTATCCTTTCATTATAAATCAAATGGCTTATAGTATTAACCATTAGACTAACGCATTCAGACTGCTGTTTGCACTAATGATTGCAAAAATATAAACATGTTAACTCTACATTGTGTTCCACAGGAGGGGCTATCTTCACACTTGTAATTTAAAATCTTCCCTAACCGGAATTCTCCAGGGACCCTGGAGAACAGAGAAGCCACTTGTTAACCATGCCAATGCTTTTGCAGTGGTGGATTCCCAACAAGAATTCCTGTTTCCTAGGATTCCTGTTTCGTATTTTGGCCCCCAGAATTCTTTACAGCAGAGGAACAGTGTGTTTTCTAGCTAAGACAAATTCTAAGAACAAAATGTAGTCTGGCCCCATACAATCCTCCATCAATTTATACAACGAATGTTAGAATTTACGTAATATTCAGATATTTGTCCAGATTTATTTATTATCTCCAAAGAGTCTGTAGTCAGAATTTTGCTACAAATAAGGCAGAGTTGATTCACTCTGACAGATCACTGAGATTTTCCTGGCTCCTCCCACCTAATGCTGCGGCTATGCACTCAGGACCCACGGTTCATGGTGGGGCCCCTCACCCCAGCACAACCCCAGAGCTGTACTGCTAGACACGGAGCCGCCACTGTCCCACAGAACCCCCAGCTCCACCACCACCTGGCCCAGTGGAGGGGAGGACAGCTGGTAAGGCATGATCCCCTAATAGGCTGCCAGAGAGCATCCACCGCCTTTCATTTAAAGAAACAGCTTTCCAAAGAGCATGCCCCTTAGAAATCTGTTGTATTGGGGGGGGGGAATTGGGGAGATTTTGGCCAAAGGACACAAAACCTCAGTTAGACAGGAGAAATAAGTTCAAGAGATCTACTGCACACCAAATTAACTACAGTTTATAACAATGTACTGTATACATGCAAATTGTTAAGAGAGTAGATTTTTTAAGTGTTCTCACCACAAAAGCAATGGTATGTGAGGTGGTGCATATGTCAAACAGCTTGATTTAGTCACTCCACAATGTATCAAAGCATCCTGTCGTGCACCACAAATATGTACAGTTTTTACTTGTCAATTCAAAAAGGCATTGTATTCAGAGTCAAAAAAGAAACAAAAAGAAAGAATATTCCTGAGAATAATTCAGGACAAAAATGAAGGCAAAAGAAATTTTAAAAAGACTCCAGGATCTTATCTGGAATTTCATGCAACTCTCACCCCCAAAATAGTACAAGACAGTCTAGGAGACCAACAGCTATTGCTAAAAAGCAACTTGCATCTTTTGTCTATTCATTCAACAAACATTATGGAGTGTTTATGGTGTTCCAGACCACTATGAGGATGAGAACATGAGTTTGACTATATTATGTGTAAAATCATTCATCAGAAGTGACATTTCTAGAAACCACCTCATGTGAGTCAGTCGGCTAGGGCAGTGCATCTTGAATGTGAGCACACGTGACCCTCCAGGGCCCTGCTGCCGGGCAGATTCTGATGCAGGAGGTCTGGGGCGGTGCCTGGGATCCTGCCTGTCTGACCCTGAGAAGATGCCGGGGCTGTGGCAGGTTCAGGGGCTGCATTTTGAGTAGCACAGAACTAGAACCCGGGACTCATGACCTGTTTTTCCTATTGCTCTCCTGAGAACATTTTATAAAATCTCTGAGACAGGGTATTTTTCCTCATCACTACTGCACAACTATATTATGCAAGGCAATAATCTTTTTGGATGCTGACCTTTGTAAGAGTCATATAAAAGTGACTGGTAAAGTGAAAGAACAAGGTACGTTCATTTTCATGTGGGGGAAAGACATATGGATGAGCTAGCAATCTGGAAATATGCTGCTCATGTTCATCAAAATAGAATGACTCAAAATGTCAACAGCTCCGTCTTGCACTGACGAAGCAAGGAGGTGCTGCATTTATGCGCAGGCCGTGCAGACAGGCACCTGTCATAAACAAGGGGCGGGAGCAGTCCAGCGGAGTGTTCAGGGAAGTCAAGCTCTTCGGCCAGGGCAGCGGTAGGGACACGGAGGGAAGGGAAGGCCCCGAGTGCGGATATAAACCGGGCCGTTGCTAACCTGCAGACAATAAAGCTTCAGGAGAGTCGGGTTTACGGCCGTGCTCCGCGGAGTGCTGCGCCTCCAACTGCTCCCAGATGCGCAGTTCAGGTTCACGCTCCTCATCTCCCTTCCTGCTTTATATGAGGCGATCGTATCTTTTACTCACAGAGCTGGGAACGATGTCCTTGAATGTACCAACCACAGACATTTCTATCATTAAAGCTTGATTATAAAATCTCCCTTAAGAACAAACGGTGGGGACCGTGCTGGTTTTATAAAAGTTCCGTTAGTCCTCGGAGCAGAGTCTCCGTGGCCGAAAACCAAATCCCTCCCACGCGGTGGGAGCATCGCTGACCCTAAAGGACAGAGCCGCTGCCACCTTTCGCACAGAGTCATTTGTAAGTGAATTAAAAGTATCACTGAAGGATTAAAATGGTGCTATGAATCAACAATTTCTGATACACAGATACTGCTGCTACGCAAGCTAAGACGTTAAGTAGAATAATGAGATTACCTTATTTAATTACAGATTTGCAAAACATTTCTTTTCAAACCTTGACTCCACATCCCCAAAATGTTTTTAAATGTATTTTAAATAGCCAGTTATCTTTTCACTTTAAAGTGTTAGTATCTCCTGCTGTATTAAAGGAAATATTATATTCTGTTGGGAAGGTATTCTCAGCTAACATAAACATGCAGTACGGATATGCTAATAAAATATTTTCAAGCAGCAAAAAATTACCATTTTATGCAGATGATAATGTAATGTTTAACCAGTAAAATAATTCCCTCATTCATTATAATAGTTGTAATTATAATAGCTGTATCATCATTAATAGCTATATAATAGCTGTACAGCTATTAATACTGAGGTACAAAATCAATTTACATTTAGTCACAACTTTTGTTATCATCAAAAGTTATTAAGACTCCTTTTATATAGAATTTTAATGTGCCCCCAAAGCATTGTAAGTAGTTCAGCCAGTTAATAAAGAGGAAGATATTACAAAAGAAACTTTATTTTTTCTCAAAACTAATACACAGTCTGTGTTAACAGTGTTAGAATTTGACATTTTTTAAGATGTAGAGAAATGCTAAAATGATTTAATTTAAACAAGATCCTTGCAGACTGTCTTATGTCCCTGAAGAAATATATTAAATCTGATTAAAATTCCTTGTAATAACTGCCATTTCTAATGAAAGAGGATTTTAATCAATAACATATCAGGATAGATGCATCATTTGAAAGTATTAATATTTTGCAGGTAATATGTTAAACTTTAAAAAGGATTTTAAAATATAATAAAGCTAATATTTATGCAAGTTTTACCATGTGCCAAGAACCATGTTTAGCATTTCATAGATATTCTATGATTTGACCGTAAGGAATGTATTATTGTCATTATTATTATTGTCCCCATTTTACAAATGAGAAGCCCAAGATGCTAAATATGGCTGTGATAGAATTTGAACTTGAGTCACTCTGACTGCAATGTTTATGTGCTTAGCTAATATACTATGCCTTCTCAGTACACATAATTAAAATTGTTAATTCTGAAATAGAAGAAAACTAGGGAAAATACCACTTTCCTTTTTTAAAAAAAAATTTTCAAGTATATATCATTATTAACTATAATCACCGAGCTGTATGCTACATATTCAGAACTTATTCATCCTGCCTAACAATATCACTTACTCTACAATTTAAAAGATAAACCTAGACTTTGGGCTCTAGATGACAAATTAGCCAGGTTTTCCTCATCCTTCTTCATACTCACTGAAATGAAAGTTAAAACTGATAAAAAGAAAAGAACCTTACATCAATAATTGGAGAGGGGTTTGCCAATGAGTGATGACTTCACCATATTTCTAGAAGATAAAAAGCAAAGACGGGAGAGGACAGGTGTGTGAAATGCAGAGAGAAAGCTGTTGCCTAGAATTTACTCTTAAGATACTGCAGAAGACAGGAGGACCAGGCTGTCTGGCAAACTCCAGAGAGCTTTAGAATGATGACAGGGATGCAGAAGTAAGACACAAGGCTGCACACAAGTGTTTAACACAGGACAGCAGTTCCAGCTGCTCCATCTCCACCTCAGCTCCTCCAACCATGCCCACAAAGTGCAAGCAGCTGAAATGTCCAAAGCATGAAAGCTCTCCTCTAAATAATTGGGTTAATGTGTCTGGAAAGCTCCAAGACTTGCCAATGTGTGTGTTTTTACCTCCACGGAAAAAGTTCTTCTTATTCTGGCATTTGGTAGAGTCCTCAGCTTGACTGCTTTCTTGTCTGCTTACTGGAAGGTAAAGATCCTTCATCATTAAACTATTCTCTTCTCTACTCCACACAGGATCTTCAGCCAGAATTTATATTCAAAGGAAAGATATAGATCTCTTTTAAATTCCTAAATATACAATAGCAAAGAAAAGTTATACTTTCTACCCAATAAAGTATAAATGGATCATTAGGTATATGAGAACATGATCACCACGAAAGAGAGAGACCAAATTCATCAATGGAAAAACTGACTCCAGAGGAAATAGAGTAAATTCAGGAAACATAATAGAAATTAAAAAATGAAACTCTAAATAATAAAGTTAAAGATGTTAAGTTAGATAATAGATTCATACACGAAGAAAAAGGCAGTATGTAAAACTTTTAAACAGAAAAGAGGAATCTCTTAAAAATTAAATATAGAATTGCAAAATGAAAATTTGAAGAGAAGACCTAAAAACAAAGTCAAGAAAAAAGGAAATTTTATATTATGTGTTTAAAAAAAGAAAAGGAGGAAAGAAAACACCAAAATATGAGAGAAAAGATGAGATCAGTGCAACGGATCCCATATTCAATGGAAAAGAGCCCTAAATAAACAGAGAAAGTGGAAGGGAGGAAATAGCAAAACAGAATTTCCCATAGTGGAAAAGGAATTTCAGACTACAAAGGCCCAAAGTGGCCAGTTCAATAAATTAAAAATGCTGAGATCCAGACTCATTATCATCAAATTTCAGAAAATTAAGAGCTCTAGTAGGAAAAAAACAAAGTCAATTATAAAGGAATGATAAACACAACTGTACTGGATTTCTCATTAGCCACACTGTTGCTAAAAATTAATAGAATAATACTTTAAAAGCTCGAGGCAAAATAATTTTTAACCTAGAATTTTAGCCCCAACCAAACTTCATTCAAGAGTGACAGCAAAATAAAGACATTTTCAGATGAGTAAGGATTCAAGGGGATAGGAAGATTTTGAGGGTGGGAAGAGATGGAGGAGCACTAAACTGAATGAGTGCTGTGATTTTAGGAAAAAGCAATGGAAAAGAGCATTCTCTGAGGGGAGAGGAAGAGTAACTGGATAAATGCAATGATTAGAGTGGGGAAAAGGCAAACAGAAATTCTTGAAAATCTTTATAGACAAAAGCCGTGGTCAAAGGAAAAAGCAAATTAAATTGTAGTTTCATTTGAAGAAATAAAAGGCATTAAAAAAAGAGTTCATTTGACCTTGATGCTGAAGACAATCCCCTTAGAGTGATCCAGGACTTGGGGCATTGGTCTCACGGAGATAGATATGTAGTCTTTGCACAATGCCTTTGGGTCTAGAACAAAAAAAATTTATTTGCAAGGATAGAATGACATAAACAGTAAGTAATTTTTTTTATTTCAGCATATTACAGGGGTACAAATGTTTAGGTTACATATATTGCCTTTGCCCCATGCAAGTCAGAGCTTCAAGAGTGTCCATCCCCCAGGTAGTGTGTACTGCACCCATTAGGTGTGAATATACCCATCCCCCCCACCTGCCCAACATCCGATGAATGTTACTACTAAATGTGCACGTAAGTGTTGATCAGTTAATACCAATTTGATGGTGAGTACATGTGGTGCTTATTTTTCCATTCTCGTCATACTTCACTTAGGAGAATGGGCTCCAACTCCATCCAGGATAATACAAGAAGTGCTAGATCACCATTGTTTTTTGTGGCTGAGCAGAATTCCATGGTATACATATATCACATTTTATTAATTTACTCATGTATTGATGGGCACTTGGGTTGTTTCCATATCTTTGCAATTGTGAATTGTGCTGCTATAAACATTTCAGTGCAGATGTCTTTTTTTAATAGAAAGTCTTTTGTTCCTTTGGGTAGATGTCCAGTAATGGGATTGCTGGATCAAATGGTAGTTTACTTGTAGCTCTTTGAGGTATCTCCGTATTGCTTTCCACAGAAGTTGCACTAGTTTGCAGTCCCACCAGCAGTGTGTGAGTGTTCTTATCTCTCTGCATCCACGCCAATGTTTATTGTTTTGGGACTTTTTGATAAAGGCCATTCTCACTGGAGATAAGTGATATCTCATTGTGGTTTTGATTTGCATTTCCCTGATGATTAGAGATGTTGAGCATTTCTTCATATTTTTGTTGGCCATTAGTCTGTCTTCTTTTGAAAAGTTTCTATTCATGTCCTTTGCCCACTTTTTGATAGGGTTGTTTGATTTTTTTTCTTACTGATTTTCCTTAGTTCTATATAGATTCTAGTTATCAGCCCTTTATCAGGTGTGTAACATGCGAATATTTTCTCCCATTCTGTAGGTTGTCTGTTTGCTGTCGTGATAGTTTCCTTGGCTGTGCAGAAGCTTTTTAATTTGATCAGGTTCCATTTATTTATTTTTGTTGTTGCTGTGATTGCCTTTGGGGTCTTCTTCATAAATTCTTTGCCTAGGCCAATGTCTATAAGAGTTTTTCTAACATTTTCTTATAGTTTCATGCCTTAGATTTGTCTGTTATCCACCATGGAAAAAAAAATGAATAAATCAGCAGCTCTATCCATCATACCTTAAACCAATGCCTAGGCCCATTGCTATCACTGACAGCAAAGGATTCTTTCCATTCAGGAGACGGGGGAGGGAGAAAGCTGTGAATATTCATAAATTAATATTTTCAACCAAGTCATAAGGGAACTAATAGTGGCTGGTTATGGTTCATGAGCACTTAGCATTAATTCTCACCCCTTTCTACCTACTTTCCTGTATAGCAGGGGTTTGGATGCAAATTGAATTATTCCAAAGAAATGCACTTGGAACAGTTTCAGGAGTAAGAGGCGGCCATCTTCCTGCTGCTGTCACTACTGCCAACAGTGGACAGACAGCATTCCAGGTAATGTGGCAGCAGCAGAAACCATAGCCAGAGCAGTTTCCTGACCTTTGGATCCCAGTACAATTCAAGTAAACCCTTGAAATAAATGGACAGGAAGCAGCCCCCTAACTTCTGCTCCTCCAGTCCTTTCAAGTGTCTAAATCCCCATATTGAATCCCTCCTGATTGCTATACCTAGAATGGTTTGTATGTCCTACCCTGAACTGACTCATATTAGGAGGTATAAAGAAAGAACATAAAGCAAAAGGCAAGGAGAGACGAGCATAGATTTTTCTTCTGGTACCTTTGGGGCAGACAGAGAAAATTTAAACAAAATAAGGTTGGCATTAGTCATCAGGAAAATGCAAATCAAAACGACAATGAGGTACCACTTCACACCCACTAGAATGGCTATAACGTTTTTTAGTAGATAATAACAAGTGTTGATGAGGATGTGGGAAAATAGGAATCCTCACACACTGGGAGTGGGATTATAAAATAGCATAGCCACTTTGGAAAACAGTCCACTGTTTCTCAAAATGTTAACTTTGGAAAACAGTCCACTGTTTCTCAAGATGTTAAATATAGAGTTACCTTATTGCCCAGCAATTCCAATCTTAGGTATATGCTCAAGAGGAGTGAAAACATACATTTACACAAATATGTATATACAATGTTCATAGCATCATTATTAATAATAGTCAAAAAATGGAAATAATCCAAATGTGCATCAAGTGAAAACTGGATAAATAAAATGTGGCATATCTATACAACGGAATATTATTCAGCAATAAAAAAATGAAGTGCTAATACATGCTACAACATGGATGAATTTGAAAACATACGAAGTGATAGTAGCCAGTCACAAAGGACCACACATTATGTGATTCCATTTATATGAAATGTCCATCACAGGCAGATCTATACAGAGAGAAAGTAGATCAGTGGTTGCTTAGGGATGGGGAAGAGGAACTCAGGGAATGATGGATAGGCAGTGCTCGTTTTCCTTCTGGGGTGCTGTAAATGTTCTAATATTTATTATGGTGATGGATGCACAATGCTGTTAATACACTAAGGCCATTGAATTGCATATCTTCATTGAATGAATTATATAATATATGAATTACATCTCAATAAAGCTTATTTGTAAAAGAAAAAATAGTAAGTAATAAGTAATAGCATAAATAGTCCATTTGAAAGATTATAATGCCATAAATATAAAAATAGTTTAATGGTCAGTCTATAAGCAAAGCAAGAAAGGCATGGTTGTGATTGCAGGATGGAATGTTAGCATGCAACCTCCACACGCCCAAAGCGCACGCTGACGGGGAGCGGGCGTGGAAGACAGGTGAGCCCAGCAAAGGACAGAAGTGCTATACTCGTCTCATAAACAGGCGACGGGAGAAAACAACGAACAGTGACGGACGTGGAGCAGAACCGGCAGCTCAAATGCATTACAGGAAAAGTCAAAGGGGACCAATAAAAAACTAAAAATATTCTCAGGTCAAATATTGGGATGAAAAGAGTGGAGAAGAGAGGGATGGGATAAAGGCAATCATTCTTCATCTTCCTTGTTAGTGAGTCAATAAATATTTTCTAAAACTAATAAATAAAAACATAGAGTGCAATGTGATAGCTAACCTTTAACAACTACTCACTATACCCCAGGCACTATTCTATAATAAGTACTTCTATGTATTTATGCATTAATTTCCACAAAAACCCTAAGAGAAAAATGAAGAAACTGAGGCACAAAAACTTTAAAGAACCTGCCCAGAGAAACCCTCTGGATTCAAATTCACCTCGTCTGGCTTCACTTGGTCACTTCATGGACTACAGACGCGTCTCGCAACAGCACAAGGATTTCAGAGTGTCAGTCACTAGTCCAAGTTCTTTATGTGAGTTGATTGCATCTTAAATATATATTAATAATTAATATTTTAATAATGGATTGTAATAATTACTATTTTAATTAAAATAATTAATATATATTAATATTTGTGGGTACTAATATTTTCCTCATTTTACAGGTGAGGAAACAGGTTGGCAAACTGGTCTCTGAGCCACATCTGGACTGCAGTCTGTTTTTGAGTGGCCCAAAGAACGGTTTTTACATTTTTAAAGGGTTGGAGGAAGAAGAAAAGGAGGAGAAGGAGAAGAAAAAGAAAGATATGGAGGAAGGGGAGGAGAGGAGGGAGAGAAGGAGAAACAGGCTCCGCATGTGGCCCCCAAACCTAGACTGTTTTCTACCTGGCCCTTGATAGAGCGACTTACCAATCCCATTTCTCTTGGTTCTATAGTAAGTGCCGGGCAAGTGGATGCCCCAAATAAGGATGACATCTCTCAGTCTCATTGGCCACTAAGACCTTGAGGCTTCGCTTTGGATAGTAAGACTAAAGCCCGCATACTGTGGGCAGCTTCTGGGCTTATTGGTGCAAAACAGCAGACATGCTCCACCAATCTCCTTCTTTTCCTTTTCTTGTATTTCTTTTTTAAATTATTTTTTAAAAAATTTTAAATTGACAGATAAAATTGTATGTATTTATTATGTACAACATGATGTTTTGAAGGATATATAAAATACATTGTGGAATGATTAAATCTAGTGATTAACATATACACCACCTCACATAGTTATCAGCTGTGTGGTGGGAACACTCAGTACCCTGTGTCTAAGCATTTTTCAAGAATGTGCTGTATTGTTACGAACTATAGTCCCCGTGCTGTACAGTGGATCTCTTCCAACTGATTCCTTCTAACTGAAGTTTAGTGCCCTTCGCCCGATGTCTCCCCAACCCCTCCTCCCGCCAACTCCTTCAGCCTCTGCTCCCCTCCCGGCTCTACTTCTAGGAGATCAACTCTTTGGGATTCCACCCGTGAGTGAGACCATGTGGTGTTTGTCTTCCTGCATCTGGCTCATTTCACTTAATGCAATGTCCTCCAGGTTCGTCCTATTGATGCCGTGGCAGAATTTCCTTCTTTTTCATGGCTGCTCCCTCTCTCCTTTGCCTCTTACCCTTCCTGCTGGGGGAGGAGCAGTAGAGAGCCGTGTGCCCAGCGGCTTTCTGGAGTAAAGCTGCCGCATCGTCTGACTGGCAACCTTCTAACTGTCATGCGAACGAGAGACACATTTCTATCTTGGTTAATCACTCTTTTAAAGTTTTAGGTTTTTGCTTCTCCCAGAAAAATCTACTGCTAACCAATAAAATATGTGAATGTATTACTCTAATTTTTTTAAATGTAACCTATTAAAAGACACATTTCATAGAGTTTGAGCCCATCCCAACCAACCATCTAAAAATAGGTCATCATCCTATCATAGGATAATGCTTTTTAGTTGAAACAAGATGACCATCTTTTCCTATGGATTAAATAGTCATTTAACTCTGTTTTCTGGGACAAATATAAAGGTGTGAGAACACTGAGTGGAAACCAATCTGACTTATAGAAATCAAAGCAAAATAAATTTTTAATTTCTAGCACAAATGAGTAGCTCAACTCACTATTCTAGGGTCCTGGTGGGAAACAGATGGGATGCTCAAACCGGGTAATGTGAGCAGTGGTATATGGAGACTGCAAAGGTGTGAGCAGGGCCGGGGATCAGGAAGGAATAGTGGGACACTCCAGGCAGAGCAGGGGGGAGGGGAGGAGGAGGGGGGCTGTCTGGGGAGCTCTGACAGGAGCTGTAGTTTTCGAGAGAGGCTCCCCTCTCCCCACAGCAACTCTGCAGGGAGGTCCTTGGAGACCGAGTGCACCAACTCCATGTACATTTCTCTGTCCCATACCCTGCAGGGCTGCCCATCCTCAGAACCCAGCCTGAAGTCTGACGGAGGAACAGGGCAGGACATGTGGAGTTTGTGTCTGGAGGGCCCAAGGGACAATATCCACTCAGTTTTCCCAAGACACAAAACCAGAAGCTTGTGTGTTAAAATATCCTTTCAGGTTCTAAATTAATGAATTATTAAGCTCATGAAAAATAACTCATTCTGTTAGAAGCTCTTAGTATGTGTCCCAATCCTGGTAGTCTATCAGGGAGAAAGGAACACCATGGGTTCCTGCACCAGAGACTATTTTCCAAAAATTTTGGGAGAAATGAACTTCTGTGACGTGTTTGACCTTGAGACAAATTACTCTGGTGATCTCCTGGGTATGAATATGCAGGGTCATGTTAGGGACTGGAGACCCCCTCAGTTGGAGAATTTGGCACCATGGCCCCAAACATAATAGGACACATATTATTCTCCCCTGTTTTGATTTGAAATGAGGCACAATCATCCTTTTCTTGGAAAGAATAACAATAGCAAACCAAATATAACCATCTTCTGACTCTTGAAAACTCATTTTTGAAGTTCAGAGATAAGCTCCAACCAACCATGAATGTTCCTAGCAAGGAATGAGGTGGTGGCAAGATGGCGGACCTTCTGTCAATCCCTCTGTGTGACTTTCATCGTAACACTCACCTCATGGTCACCTGATATTTTCTTATCTATTTCCTTTTTGACTGCTACCCCCAATAAGTGTTAGTGTCTTGATAACAAGAAATAAGTCAGTCTTGGTATCTGCTAATAGGTGCTTAATAAATGTTTGTTAAATAAATAAATGTCAAAATATATTTATTTTCTGAAGCACTATTTGGTATAATGCTCACATGGTACAAATGGATAATTTTAGAAGAGGTCACCACCATTTTCAAGTTTATCAGCACCTGATGAGATGGGAAAACAATAAATTCCCATTTCAAAAGACATGTCCTCCAGGAAGCCTTTCAGGATCAATTAAAAGTGCCATCTCCCCTGAACCTGTAGAGTACATTGACTTTCATTTCAGGTCTTGTTAGCAATTTTTCCTATACACCATTTATTCCTCACTACCAAATAATTATTTACAGATTCCTTAAAACCAAGGAAAAAGTTGCACGCTATCTTTTTCTCACATAGTGTTTCATTCCCTAGAGGAGCACAATAAATACTTAATGAATCAGTGAGATTGAGATACACTAGAACCCTCATGACATAGGACATCTTTTCTGTTTGCCATCTCTGACATCTTTTTTTACATATCTTCTATGTAATTCTGGAAGCAAACTCATGGCTGAATTGTACTGCCAGGTGGAACTAACGCTATTTACACCACCTCGAGTGGGACAGGGGCAAAGACTTTAAAAAAGTCAAATGTGGTCTCCAAATGTTTATCATATCATGAGTGAAGATTTGAGGCAAATTCTTTTAACTTCAAATTAGAACTCCATTGATCTAGCTTTGATTTATTTTAAGGACAAATGGCTTAACCTTTGGTGGTTCGCAACAAAGAACAATCAAATAGAAATCTAGAATCTAAAGGTCAGATAGAAAAACAAATAATTTTCATATTATACAGTCGGAGAGTCTGAGAAGAGTAATTCAATCATCGGTCTAAATGTATGTTAAACACTGGAATCAATTTGATAATGATCCAAAAAAATGTATGTAAGTAGGTGCAATGGAAATTCAGCAAAACAATGCATGTGTGTCTTCTATGAAAACCCAAACCTGCAGAGTGCCTGGAGTTGGAAACTGGGTAGCTAAAAGAGCCAGAAATGCAAAGTGTGGTCGATTTGGCAGGTTCCAATGACAAGCAGAGCACCTGCCCCCCACCTCTTTGTACACTCATATACTTTGGCACAGTTTGCCACGTCTGCTAAGAGGGACTCTCGAGGAGTGAGACACGACAGAGAGACAATGGAGACAAAGTTGGCCCACACTGCACCTGGCGCAGAAAAGGCCACAAGCCCCAGCTTTCTCCAGGCATTAGATTCACGTGCATATTGTGTGATGTAAGATTTCTGCAACACCTGAGCAACAGAATGAGCACAAAGACAAACCACCATCTTCCAGTGTGTGTTTAAAAAAAAAACAGCATTAAGGTGGGTAAGAAACCCAGAGAGCGCTCAGAGTTTTAAAGACCCACAAGCCTCGTTTTCCCCAGAATCTATGTGTGTAGCCCCTCTCTATACATTTATGACTTAATTTTAACTGAAAGTAACAACAGCAGCTGGATGAACCCTTCAGACAAGTGCAGGACTGTCTCCCAGGTGAAGATAGACATAAGGTGTGTGAAAGGTTTGGGTTTGCAAGAATCCAGGCAGCACCCACTCTCTGCCAGCCACCATGGGTGGCTTTGGCAACACACGTATGAAGAAGACACAGTCCCCGTGCCCCATTGGGATGAATAAATCAACTCAGCGTGTTTTCAGTCTGCATTTATTGAGACTGGGAAAAGCACTGGACTAGGAACAACATCACAGAGAACCGCGGAAGAAATATTAACTGCTGAGTTATCACCTACATAACAGGCACTATTTTATTTAAAATACCTCATTTCCTGCTCACAAGTATTCTGAGAGATAAATGAATATTATTCACCACACGGAAGGGTCAGACTGAAGCTCAGCCTAGGATGAAATAAGGGAGCTGTTTTCACACAACTATTACGGTGGATTCAGGATTCACCCAGTCCAGCCTGATGCTAAACTCGCGTTCTTTTCACCTTGCCACCTTGCGTGCTCCCATAAATACACACAACACGAGTGACCCAGCATCAAGGGGTGTGTCATATATTAAAGGGAGTAAGATGTAGACACAAATGACCGTATCATGAGATAGAATTATGTGCTAAAAGACAAATAGAATGTGCCAATGTGGGAGAGTTCTTAGATGATGATAATAATACCATTTATTGAGCATTTAATAATGTACCTAGCATGTTCTAAGCACTTTACATGCTTTTGTCTAAGTTTCTGAAAGTACAAAGTAAGCATAATCTTTCTTAGATGACTTATTGTAAACAAATTATTTTAAAGTCACCATAAATAATGTAGTGCCCTGTGGCAAATAACGTTTTTAATCCACCGTAAGTAATATTTGTAGAAAGCCCATTGGGCACAACAAATAACGGTACTAAGTGCCAAGAGGAGATAAAGAAGACATAGAAGGTATTGCCTTTGCTGCCAGAAAGTTTCTCGCCTAAATAGAAACACACTCCCACAGACACAAAAGATGTCTGAGCAACTGAGAATTAACATGGAGAAACTATTTACATAAATATTAATGGGAGGCAAAGTGAATGTATTTTGATAAAAATAAGAGTTTTGATTGGGTGTTTTAAAGCATTTGTCGGAGAAGAATTGAAAGATAATTAGGGGTAAGGGAAATGGACTAAAACTGTACACAAATAAGAGGAGAAAGAATTGAATAAATAAGATAATTATTATAAATCACTTAGCATGGTGCCCGACCAAAAAAAAAAAAAATGTTCGGTGAATGTCAATTTCTGTCTCATCCTTCACCTCTTCATCTTTGCTGTAGTTAAGACTGTTGGTTGCAGGAACAGAAAATAAAACTCCATCTGCTTTAAGTCAAACTGGGTTACTGATTGGCCTATAACGTAGCTGCAGAGTCCAGAAGACGCCTCTGAGTTTCCCTCTCAGACTGACCTGCTCCACCTGGCAAACAGCTTCCTCCAAATCCAGGCTTTCCCTCTCCTCACCCAAGTCCAGTACCAAAGACAACCTACCTTGCCGACAGTTTGAATCGCTGCCATCCGCTTGGTTGTCTCTGGCCACAGATGTTGTGTTACATGTTCACCGTTCACCTTCACCACGGGAAGGGCTTTAGCTTCCACTCTGAACGACTTGGGGAGCAACTGGGGACTTCCAAAAGAGCAAAGGCACGATCTGACTTTAGTTTTACAAGAATCACACCAGCTGTATCAGGCAGGGGTGAAACCCTGAAACCCAGTCAGGAAGCTCCAACTGCAATCAGGTGAGTAACCTCAACTGGGCTAAAGGCAGCAGGAATTCAGTGGTCAGGTCCAGGACACAACATTCTCAGGGCAGGGCCAGGACAGTCTCCTGAATGAGCAGACATGGTGTGCAAGAGAAGAAGTCAAGGATAATATTTTCAGTCTAAGTGCCTGAAAGGATGGACTGCCCTTAACCGAGATGAAGCAGATGTCTGCTAGAGAAAGTCGAGGTGTTTATTAGAGGTCCAAGTAACAATCTTGAACAGGCAGTGGGTATGTAGTGTTTGAATTTGCAACAGAGGTCTGAGCTGGAAATCTAGTGATATGAGTGAAGATAAGTGACAAGAGACAAGGACTGAGGACTGGACCCTGGAGCCCACCGATGTTACTCTGTGGGGAACAGGAATAAACAAAGGGAAGTGGGAAATGTTGCCAGCGAGGTCGGAGGAAACGCAGAAGAGTGTGGTGTCCCTGACGCCTAGTGAGTAAGTAGAGCAAGAAAGGGAGGGGTCAACAGCCCCAAACTTCAGACAGGCTGAGACAGACATAGCTACACAGCCGACCTCCACAGCTGGCAGTGCTTGGAGCCAGAGCACAAACACAGGCTCCCCATGTCAAAGTTATAAATCAGGTCCAAAGACTGTTAAATGGAACATGTTCTATTCCCCTGAATTGAGAACTATACCTTCATAAGAGCCTAGAAGGCCATGTTCAAATTGAGACATTTCAGACTCCTCAGGGCTCTCGAGGGCACCCAGCAGCACAGGGGTGGGGGCCCATGCCTTCTCCTCTCACCACGGCTCAGTCTCACACTGTGAGAGGTCTTGCCTGCACCAGTATGAACATTCAGGCCCACTCTTAGACTTAGGAAAAACTTAGGCCCTTCTCTGGGGCCATGATGGGCCCCTCCCCATCAAGAAGTCCAGAGTGGCAAAGGGAGGTTCCCCCCTGGAGTGAATGCCCCCTTCTGTAGAACACGCTCTGGTAACTGGGCCCACGGAATTGCCTATCTAATGGCCCTGAACCTGCCTGTGGGGCCTGTGTGGGCCTCCTCTCAGATTCATCATCCCAAGTGTGTATTCCCAAGCCCCAAGATGGCCAAAATGCAGCTGTTCGCAAGAATGCAGACAGAATGAGGACACGTGGGCTGGAATATCCACATTTGTGGATGATGACAGCAAAGATCACTGAAAAAAGCAGGAAACATAAAACAAGACCAAAAATGGCAGAGGCAGGAACTCCAGGGCTCCATCCCTACACCAGGGCAACTAATGAGCTGGCAAAAACTGTCAGAATCAAGCTTTACAGAATTCTGGAATCCAGCCAAAAACTTAAGACAGCTAGGGTATGGCTTGGTGATAAAAAAGAAGACTGCTTTGCAGTGAGAGAGTCTGTGAGGTCTTAAACAGCTACCACTCCCATCCTCAGGTCACTGGTGACGGTGAGGCAGCCTGCACTGCTGGTTCAGGTTGGTAGTTTCAAAGAGAGCAATATAAGCATTACTCTCAAGGAATCATGGTTGTCTATTCTGACCTGTCTGGAGGCTCCCTGAAGGGCTGGAACAGAGCTTACGTTCATTTCATATGGCTTGGAGCATTATTAGGGCTAGGGTGGCTTCCTGGGAAGCTTCTGCTGAGAGCATTTAAAGACACAGGTATTGGGCACAGTAGCCAGAGGCAAGGAACCACAACCACACAAGCAACACTCAGACTAAAAACCATGAGAAAAAAGAGGTTGGAAAAGGGGATATGTGGGAGAATGAAGGCTTTTAAAAGTTTTTGTGCTATACACTAGAGGATAAAGCCTGAGAAGATCTTAAGCTCTCATCTCTGGCTGACCTTCAGTCTCCACAAAAGCAGAAATTGAAGGCTAAGGTAGAGTTGTGAAGAGCCTAGCTAGGTATTAGAGGAGTGTCCCAATACAGAGTCAAGTTGAAAAGACTGGGAGAGTATTTATTTCTTGTTCTTTTTTTTCCTTTCTTTTTTCCTTTTCTCAGCTCCAGATGTTTAATAAAACTTTGTCAAAACACTAGCTGGGCTGGGAGTGGTGGCTCAAGCCTGTAATCCTTGAATTCTGGGAGGCCGAGGCTGGCAGATTGTTTGAGCTCAGCAGTTCAAGACCAGCCTGAGCAAGAGCGAGATCCTGTCTCTACTAAAAATAGAAAGGAATTAGCTGGACAACTAAAAATATATAGAAAAAATTAGCTGGGCATGGTGGCACATGTCTGTAGTCCCAGCTACCTGGGAGGCTGAGGCAGGAGGATCGCTTGAGCCCAGAAGTTTGAGGTTGCTGTGAGCTAGGCTGACGCCACATCACTCTAGCCCAGGCAACAGAGTGAGACTCTGACTCAAAAAAAAAAAAAAAAACACTAGCTAATTACTATGTAACAGAACACAGACTTCAGTGTCTACACACACACACACACACACACACACACGAACACACACGAACACACACAAATGCAGAGTTTACAAAAATAGTTTAGGAACGTCACTAAACAAGCAAACAGCAACAACTCACAACAAGTAGAAAAAAAACCTTGGAGAGGGGGGAGGGTTTGATTTACAGAGTTGTCACATTATAATATCCAAAATGTCTAGTTTTCAACAAAAATTTGCAAGGCATGTAAAGCAACAAGAAAGCATGGCCCATTCATAGGGAAGAAGAAATTAGTAGAAGCCGTCATTGAAGAAGCCCAGGCATGGGACTTACTGAACAAAAACTTTAAAACTTAAATATGTTCAAAGAGCTAAAGGAAACCATAAAATAAGAACTAAAGAAAACATGAATAAAAATGTCTCACCAAATAGAAAATATCAATAAAGAGATAGAAATTATCAAAAGAAATGAAATAGAAATTCTGGAGCTGAAAAGTATAATTGCTGAAAAGGAAAATTGACTAGAGTTGTTCAGCAGCAGATTTGAGCAGGCAGAAGAAAGAATCGGTGAACTTTTTTTTCAGCTAGTGTTTTTTTCAACATTGGTCAGATTATCTAGTCTGAGGACTAGGAGGAAAAACAGATAAAAGAAAATGAACAGAGCCTAAGAGATATGTGGGACACCATCAAGTGAACCAGCATATGCATAATGGGAGACTCAGAGGGAGACGAAAAAAAGGGGAAAAAAAGAATATTTAAAGAAATAATGGTCAAAAACTTCCCAGATTGAGAAAAGACATTAATCTACACATCCAAGAATTACACAAACTGCAAGCAGAATAAACTCTAAGAGATTCACATGAAGA
Source organism: Avahi laniger (assembly GCA_963575035.1). NCBI lineage: Eukaryota > Metazoa > Chordata > Mammalia > Primates > Indriidae > Avahi > Avahi laniger. The sequence goes on along the minus strand of CAUYSK010059724.1, from coordinate 45,376 downwards.
CATATTATAGTCAAACTGTCAAAAGCCAAAAAAAAAAAAAAAAAAATCCCGAAAGCATTGAGAGAAGTGACTCATCGCACAAAAGAGACCCTCAGTAGGATTAAAACCAATTGGCTTCAAAATCATGGAGGCCAGAAGACAGTGGATTAGATTACATATCTAAAATACTAAAAGCAAAAATACTTCTAACCAAGAATTCTGTTTCCAGCAAAACCACCCATCAAAAATGAAGATAATACTAACACAGATAAACAAGAACTAAAGAAGTTAATCACTAGTAGATCTATCCTACAAGAAATACTAAAGGAGTTAATTAGATAGAATTAACTAATCCACAATGTATATGTACCTTAAAACATCATGTTGCACAAAATAAGAATGTTATTTGCCAATTTTTTTGAAATATATTTAATAAATAAATGTAGATACAATTGTCCCTCAATATCCATGGGGATTAGTTCCAGGACCTCCATAGATACCAAAATCCATGGATGCTCAAGTCCTTTCTATAAAATGGCATAGTATTTGCATATAATCTATGCACATTCTCCTATATATTTTAAATCATCTCTAGGTTACTTAAAATACCTAATAAAGTGTAAACGCCCTGTAAATAGTTGTTTATTTTTTATTTGTATTGTTTTGTATTATGTATTGTTACTTTTTATTGTTTTTTCTATTTGAATATTCTTGATCTGTAACTGGTTGAATCTGTGGATGTGGAAATCATGGATACAGAAGGCCAATTGTACTATCTTTCTGGGCTTTGCATATAATCCCTTAAGAAATGATTTAAAAGGAGTCCTCCAGACTGAAATAATAAGACACTAGACAATAACTCAAAGTCATATAAAGAAATAAAAAACAACAATGAAGGTAGCTACATAGGTATATATATGTCAGTAGTATTATATGTTTGGCTTGTAACTCTTTTTCTGACATGATTTAAAAGACAAACGTGTGAAACAATAATTATGAATCTGTGTTAATGGGCACGCAATATATAAACATGTAATTTCTGATAACAAAATAAAAGGAGTAGAGTTGTAAAAGAGCAGAGTTTTTGAATACTATTGAAACTGAGTTGGTACTAATTCACACTTAACTATTATAAAGTTAAGATATTAATTGCAATCTCCAGTATAACCACTAAGAAAAAGTTAAAAAATATACCAAAAAAAAAAAAGGAAAAAGAAGGAAATCAAAATGTGACACTCAAAAAAATTAATCACAAAAGAAGGCATTAATGAAAAAATTGAAGAACAAAAGTTGTAAGATTTTCTTCTAGAATTTTTATAGTTTCATGACTTAGGTTTAAGTCTATTATCCACCGTGAGTTGATTTTTGTGAGAGGTGAAAGGTACGGATCCTGTTTCACTCTTCTACATGTGGCTATCCAATTTTCCCAGCACCATTTATTGAATAAGGATTCTTTTACCTAGTGTATGTTTTTGTCTGCTTTGTCAAAGATTAGATGACTATATAGGACGGTTTTATATCTGGGTTCTCAGTTCTGTTCCATTGGTCTATGTCTCTGTTCTTGTGCCAGTACCATGCTGTTTTAGTTAATATAGCCTTGTAGTGTAGCTTGAAGTCTGGTAAATTGACGTCTCCCAATTTGTTCTTTTTGCTTAAAATTGCTTTCGCTATACGGGGTCTTCTCTGGTTCCATGTGAACCGTAGAATTATTTTTTCTGTATCTGTGAAAAATGATGTTGGTATTTTAATAGGGATTGTGTTGAATCTGTAGATCACTTTTGGTAGGATAGACTTTTTAACAATGTTGATTCTGCCGACCCATAAGCATGGTATGGTTTTCCACCTGTTTACTTCCTCTGCTATTTCCTTCCTCACTGTTTCATAGTTCTCCCTGTAGAGGTCTTTTACCTCCTTAGTTAAATGTATTCCTAGGTACTTTATTTTCTTTGTTGCTACTGTGAAGGGTATTGAGTCTTTGATGTGGTTCTTAGTTTGACTGTTGTTGGCATATAGGAATGCTACTGATTTCTGTACATTGATTTTGTAACCTGAGACTTTGCTGAATTTGTTTATCAATTCCAGTAATCTCATGGCTGGAACCCATTCTACTAAGTGAAATATCCCAAGAATGGAAAAACAAGCACCACATGTACTCACCATCAAATTGGTTTTAACTGATCAACACTTAAGTGCACATATAGTAATAACATTCATTGGGTGTCGGGCAGATGGAAGGGGGGAGGAGGGGATGGTTATATGCATACCTAACGGGTGCAGTGTGCACTCTCTGGGGAATGGACATGCTTGGGGCTCTGATTTTGGTGGGACAAGGGCAATGTGTATAACCTAAACATTTGTACCCCCATAATATGCTGAAATAAAAAAGAAAAAAATACAAAAAAAGAGAAATACAAGTTCTTATAATTAATTAAGAATATCTTTTAAGGAAAATCTTTAAATGTTTTTAAAAATTAAATAAATAAAAGTATCAGGCTATTTAAGTATTTTACCAACTAAAATGACATTCACTTTACTATTTAAAAATATATATTCTATTTCTTTTTTTGAGACAGTCTTTCTCTGTCATCCAAGCTAGAGTGCTGTGGCATCAGCCTAGCTCACAGCAACCTCAAACTCCTGGGCTCAAGCAATCCTCCTGCCTCAGCCTCCCAAGTAGGTGGGACTACAGGTGGGTGCCACCATGCTCAGCTAATTTTTTCTATTTTTAGTAGAGCCAGGATCTTGCTGTTGCTCAGGTTGGTCTCCAACTCCTGACCTCAAGCGATTGTCCTGCCTTAGCCTCCCAGAGTGCTTGAATTACAGGTGTGAGCCACCACACCTGGCCTAAAATATATACTCTTAAAGATCCATTAAAAATACAGTATTACTTTAAGACTATCTGAAACACCCAAAATTTCCAGTAACTGCTACAGAGGAGGCAATCACCATTCAATGGTCATGGCATTCTGAGTGGAAAATATTTTTCAGGGACATCTGAGTACATGCTCTAAAAGTTTTCCCACATAAGGGTGTTCTCTTGTTGATGCTGAATTTTGTTCAAGAACTGGGAAAGCACAGCACCATACATTCTATATTATTTATGTGAGTTCTTCATCAATGGAGATCCACATGCTAAATATAGATAGGCAATATAAATACAATAATTAAACTTTCTAGATCTGGTGAGACAGTATTTTATACATTTGTGTTAGTGGAAACTGTGTATCCTCTCTTAGGGTCCCTGGAAACCAAAAGAGTCTATTCTGAGTATCCTATATCTGTGGCCATTTTCCTTCCAGTTTTAAGCTAACAGTATAGAATAAGTATATATCTGTAGCTTTTATGCTAACATTATAGAATAAGTATATATCCGTAATTTTTGTGCTAACCTAGAATATTCTACTTCAAATGTTAAGTGGATTATGGTGTGGCAGCATACTCCTAATGCAACTTCTTCTTAAGGATTTGAGGTGAAGTTCAGACACAATGAATTTATTGACAATGTGAGCAGTGGTAGGTGTAGTTTACCGGTGCCTCAGGGTCTCCATCATTCCCTTATACCTGAATCATCTGCAGCTGTAGGTCCCTCAGCTCTTTATGTATATCTTTTATCAGAAATAGTTGCTGATACACCCGATAGAAATATTAGTTCACAATCCAAATCAGTTGTGAAACAGAGAGTAAAATTACATTGAAAGAAAAGCAATAAACTGTAAAATGGGTGCAGGTGGACCACATTTTTTGAATAATCAAAAACTGTAGTAAAAGAAATAAGGGCCTTTCTGTCTGGCAGCAGCCATCAGGTAAGCCAAGATGGGTGTATACAAGTACATCCGGGAGCTGTTCAGGAAGAAGCAGTCTGATGCAGTGCGCTTTCTCCTGAGGGTTCACTGCTAGCAATACCTCCAGCTTTCTGTGCTCCACAGGGCTCCCTGCCCGACCCAGCAGGATAAAGCGTGCAGACTGGGATACAGGGCCAAGCAAGGTTATGTCATAGATAGGATTCATGTGCACCGTTGGGGGCTGCAAACTCCCAGTTCCAAAGGGTGCAATCTATGATAAGCCTGTCCATTATGGTGGTAACCAGCTAAAGTTTGTGTGAAGCCTTCAATTTGTTGCCAAGGAGTGAGCTGGACTCCACTGTGGGGCTCTGAAAGTCCTGAATTCTTACTGGGTTGATGAAGATTCCAACATACAAATGTTTTGAGGTTATCCTCATTGATCCATTCCATAAAGCTATCAGAAGAAATCTTGACATCCAGTATATCACCAAACTGGTTCACAAGCACAGGGAGATGCGTGGGCTGACATCTACAGGCTGCAAGAGCAGCGGCCTTGGAAAGGGACATAAGTTCAGGTGGTTCTTGCCATGCAGCTTGAAGAAGGTGCCATATTCTCCAGCTCCACCATTACTGCTATTATAAATAATGTTTGTAAAACTCCTACCTAATAAACAATTTAGGAATGGTCATGTCTGCTTAAAAGTGTTATTTGTCTGTTAAAACTAGTCTGAAGATAGTTTCATGAATGCTTTGTCAAATTATGAAGTTAAAGTGCAATAATGTTTGAAGAGTATAAGTGATGGTGTATCTTGTTTCTAACAAGGTTGTGAGGAGGATGCTCTGTGGCCAGCTTGTGCTCCGGTGCAGGCTTCAGGAATTGGAAGAAAAGGCAAGTGGCAGTAGGCAGGTGAGACATGCTCTTTATTGTCAGGGGGGATACAGCAGTGGCAAAACTCATGGCCAAGAACATGGTGAGCACTTATATATGTCTCTGAACAATAGTGGCAACATGCCATGGGAAAGCGCGATCACATGGGTTCACACAGGAGATAACAACTTGGTTACATGAATATGCTGACTCATGCCTCCCTGGAAGGCCAGCTAATTGGGGTTAGGGCAGGGGCCTGGCCAGAAAAAACACTGTGGTAGTCATCTTAGTTGGGCCTAAGAAACCTGTTGCCTATACAAATGTGGTTTCCCTTACATTCCACCCCCCAGGTAATAGGTTTCATGGCTGACACACAGGCCCATAGGGAGGCCCCTTGGGCACAAAAGCCACAACAATATAGGGAACAACACAGTATTACCAGACCACAGCCAGCAGCTCCTAACACTAAAAGGGTCCAAGGCCAGGAGGACAAGAGGCATTCCCATCATTGTTGTAGTGGGTCTCCAGTTAACTGTTGGATGGCCTGTACCTCACCATGAACTTCCTTTAATGCAGAGGAAATATTCTTCTGGTGATGAGGTATATATACACAACATTCAGTGTGTATGACTGAGCATGTGTCTCCTTGAGCTGCAGTGAGGGGATCAAGGGCCATGTGGTTTTGTAAAACTACCTTTTTCATCTGGGTAACTTCACCCATCAGGGGGGGCCAAGGCCTGCTGGGTTTGATTCAGGGCCAGAGCAGTATGCTCCACTAGGACATTTATTTTTATCTCTACCTTAATGGCTCCACCCCCAGGAAAAAGGATGACTACTGGATAAAACCACCATGGAGTCTGTTTCACCCGATGCCAACAGGAGAACACAGCATCCCAGTTATGTGGCTTCTCAGTAAACATTCCAGGACCTTCCCTGGAATGTATGGCCATCCCCATGTGCATCTTCCCGTCCAATGAGTGGGAACATAAAGCCACCCATATCTTCCACGTGCAGCTTTTGGTTATCCGGGGTCCCTTCTAACCAAGTGCCTTGGCTTAACCCCTAGTCTATATCAAAGAGGGGGATTTCAACCATAAAATCTTACAGCTGCACCTTGCGAGTCTTTCTGGCAGGCATCTCAGCTCCCCACCTCTTGGGTGCTTTCATGAATTGCTGGTGGGGAGCCAGCTGATTTCACAAAGCCAGCAATAACTCATTAGGCTGTTCATCTAATTTTTCTTTATCTACTCCTGCTAGTAGGAGGTCTAGCCACATCTGGGTTCAAGACACCTTCTTGGCCCCTTGTACTGACATCTTCTGTAGGGGGCCCTGAGTTCGTGGGCCCTTCTTGGGTCCTTGTAGCATACACTCTTGTCCCTTTCACCCTTTTTGCTCTTAAGCATCTTCCAAAGCCGCCATAGTACTGGTAACCTAATATATCCACTTCCCCACACAGGGAGTGAGCACAGCTGCCAGTGAACTAAAAGAACCGGGGGGGGTGCTGTGGCTAGGATTAGGTCATGCATGTGAGTAGCAGAATTCTCCTCATAGGGCCCCCGCGAGTTATTTATCATAAAAATGGCTTGGCGCATCCCCAATTCCCCAGGAATATGAATTAAGTCTGTGTATGAGGTCAACTTACTCATGGTTTCAGGTAGTTTTCCGGGGTCATCCTATACTGTGTGTGTGGCAGCCAGGAGCCATTGAAGCAAGGAGTGGTGGCCCTCGCCACTGCGACCACTAGTCTGTAACCTCTGTCTCAGGGAAGGATGTATAGTTATGGATGCCAATTGCTCCATCTCCCTTGGGGCGCACAGGACGCTGTCCGTCCCTTCAACCCATAAACACAACAACCAGGCAGGCAGAGTAAGAAATTTTTCTCTGTTACTGTAGAGGCATGCCTGCACCAACTCCCGAGCCCCATGGGTTGCCCATGCTTCATTTTCAGTTTTACGATGGTGAGGGTGGTTCTCAGCAGAGGTGGGGGTTGCCCTCAGTCTCCTGCATACTTGCAGTTTTGTCAGCGTCCAAGGTCAGACCACTTGCTAACTCTTTCTTCAACTCCTGCAGGCAGGCTTCCAAATTTTCCTCTATGTCTTGTAACTCCCTTACCTGGGCTTCTTGCCACAGAGTGTCCTTATGTTGCTCCCGGAGAGCTGTAAGGAAGAGCCAGCCCACCCAACCAGCCGCTGCTTGCTCCCTAGGCCTCAGTGACTCCTCCAAGGCCTTCAAGGCCTCTTCCAGGGTGGCAGGGGTACATTCCACCTGCTCCCACCCTGCGGCAGGGGCCCACGACATGAGGACCGCTGCCACTGACTGCCACAAGCCCATAGGAGGCCATATGTCCTCCCCTGCTGGGGTGGAGGGGACACTTATCCCTACGGATCCTGCCGAACTACGCCAAGTGTGAGGAGGATGCTCTGTGGCTACCTTGCGCTTTGGCGCAGGCTTCGGAAATTGGAAGAAAAGGTGAATGGCAGCAAGCAGGTGAGACATGCTCTTTATTGTTGGTGGGGATACAGCGGTGGCAAAACACATGGCCGAGAACATGGCGAGCACTTATATATGTCTCTGAACAATAGTGGCAACATGCCATGGGAAAGTGCGATCACATGGGTTCACACAGGAGATAACACCTTGGTTACATGAGTATGCTGGCTCATGCCTCCCCGGAAGGCCGGCTAACGGGGGGAGGCGGGGGGAGCTCCAGCCGGAAAAAACACTGGGACAGTCATAGCTTGGCCTAAGAAATCTGTTGCCTATACAAATGCAATTTCCCTTACACAAGGTAAGCTTTTTTTTTTTTTGTCTTTGCTTTATCCTATTAGGGAGTTATATGTCAGTGTTTAAAACATGCTTTATGGTATGATAGATATAAAATAAATTTTTTAAAAGAGGAATGCTGAAACTACCCTGTAGATTTTTTTGGTGCATGTGGTGAAACCTACGGCTTTACTGGGGTGATGGCAATGCGTTTCACAAAGTTGGTCCATCAATTGTGTGCTCACCTTCACTTTAAGGATCCTACCAAATTATGTTGCATTTATGTTTCATGTGTTCCAGTGGACTAGGCTAATGTTTCCCAAGGTAAATTTGAATGTGAAGAAAATACAGGAGAGGAATTCTTCCATGTCTTCCAAAATCTGGGTTTGCTGACTTAAGAATAGGTAGTTTCATTTCAAAATTCGGTTCATGGTTTCCCCGAAACTATTTTCTCTCGGGGGTTGCAAAGGCTCAGTTAATTGATTTATAGAAAATATTCATAGCAGGCTCATAAAACTTCTTGAGACCTAAGAAGACCTAAATTACTTTCTACTCCCCGCCAAAGAACACTTAAACTATATATTTTGATTTTGTGTGGAGGTTGTTCAACTAAAGGAATAAATGTCTATTAAACAAAAACAAACAAAAAAAGAAATAAGGGAATATACTAGCAATATGAGAGAAGAATAAGAAATTATAATTCAGAAAACCAAAGAGCAAGTATTAATATCCAATAGCTGGGATAAATAGTAAAATATACACGGCTGAAGAAATATTTTTCAATTTAAAAACAAGGCCAAGAAGCAACCACAGAAGTGAAAAAGAAATATATTTATTTTTATTTTTTGTTTTATTTTTTAGAGACAAGGTCTTTATCTATCACCCAGGTTGGAGTGCAGTGGTATGATCATAGCTCACTGTAGCCTCAAATGTCTGGGCTCAGGAGATCCTCCCCACTCAGCCTCCTTCGTAACTGGAACTACAGGTGCTGTGCCCAGCCAAGAATGAAATATTAATGAAAAAGAATAAAAATTGTAAAATAAAAGTTATAAACATATGGAAAATAGAAGTAGAAATTCCAAAGCCAAAATAACAGGAATCTTGGATAAAGAAAAACAAAACAAAACAAAAAAATGAAGTAGAGATACTTAAAGAAATATTGAAGATGTATTTAATAAAATCTAATTCTGAAATAAATGTATGGACATAAAAAAGTAAACGATGTCAGATTGAAAAAATCCATTGAGTTCTGTTAAATAAAATTTATGGGAGGCCATTGATTTGTTCTAGGCTCCTTCACTAAGGCTAAAAGACCAAACCAATTTGGAGTCTAACTACACTAGCTGAATTTTAGTTAATTGCAGGAGAATTTGTAACCAATTAAGGTGTGACTAATTAAGTTGATTCTATACCACACTTCCGTTTCCTATAAATGTTGTCAGATCATGTTATTGGTTGGAGTTCTCTGAACTTGCTCTGGTTTGAAGTGCTGCCAGATCCTCAAATAGTTTTTGTTCTGTTTTGTTTTGTTCTGTTTTGTTTAGTTTTTCTTTGCTTAAACAAACTCAGATAAAATTTAAACTTGTCTAAGGTTTTTTCTTATTAATAATGCCAAAGAGCATTAAGAAAAGTAAAATTTTACTAAAAGTTAGTAAAATTTAAGAATACCCAAGACAAAGAACAATTTGTAAATATCTTTCAGTAAGAAAGATCTACTAAGTATTAGACTGCTCAACTAAAGCATGTCCCAGATAAAATGGAGTCATATCTTTGATGATTTGAAGGATAGGAAATTATAAACTGAAATTTCATTCTCAAAGGAATTATTAAAATGCTAGAACACAATTAAAATATTACCAAGAATCAAAGATCACAGAAGATTTATGACAGAAAAGTCACAAAAAACAAAACACAATTTCTGAATGAATGAATTTCTGAATTCAAATAAGAAGAGGAAAAAAATCTCCCAGTGATACTGTAAGACTTACGGCAGTAAGCTTAAAAAAAAATCTTGATAAAGTTGACTACTTAGAAAATGCATACGTACAAACATAGGTATTTACCTAAGATTAAAAATAAAGACAGTGTCTCCATAATAAATCAGTCTTAAAATTTATAAAATATTTAGATAGTACTAATATGAGAGATGAGTGACTCTCTAGGACATGAACATAAGAGGATGAGAAAATTTTTAGTTTTTGAGGAGGGTGACATAGATCATTTTTAAGGTATAATATTTAAAAGAGACATAAAGGCCAAGAAAATGAAAAGTTTGAGTGTATAAGGACAGAATAAAGATGTAACAAGACAATACTAACGAAAAATGCTGATATAGATATACAAATACAATAGCCTTTAAGAATAAAAAGTGTTAGGAAATTTAAAAAAATCTGAACATTATTGTGATGAATGTGTGGTTGGGCCACCAGATCCTTCATCTTCAATGCTGAAGCACTCATTCCCCAGCTGTTGAGAATCTCAGTAGGTAACAGCTTGCAGATGACTATACCTGATTATTGTTCTCAACTGAAGAGTGTTGCTCTGTCTGAATGAATCCATACCCACATCCAATGATTAGTCAATGTACAAATATAAAGCCTTGGATTTTTTGTCCTAATTTGGATGTACCCTACAGGGCCCTAGCCTTAGAGCTTGTGGGATTGATTGAGGCCTTTGTTGTGACCACATAACAGCTATCTTCTCCCTCTGTTTCCGCCCTCTAACAGTGACAATATTAAGAATAATTTCTGAATGCAGATCTCTGTCTCATAGTCTTTTTCCTACCAGATCTGAACTGCAACAGCTGGTGCCTGGTTTGCTGCTGGAAAGCAGATGGTAAGCTAGTACTTTGGAACTGATCACCCAAGGCCTAGCAAACATTAAGAGTTCTATCACTGGTGGTAGATGGAACCATGAGAGCATCTGGCACATGCATGTCAATGGTTAAAACATTTGTCCATGGTGAACTGGAATGGTTTACCACAGAAGGGCATGTACTAGTTGGGGCAATGTATCAGACATATGATAAGTCCAGGGGAAATAATAATTATAAGAATAATGGAAGTAGGTGACTGTTTCTGGGGACAATTGATTCTTCAAAAAGATACAATGAAAGGCCAAGGGAAATTAATCACAGTTAAAGTATTAGCCTGAAAGGTGGGGTTATAAATACCATTTAAGGAAAGTCTCCTTTCTTCCTTTATAAAAGGATATTCCCTTTCTGATGCTAAATTTGATCTAAGAACAGAGAGCACAAGGTTAATAAAAATGTCCTCAAACAGAAGTGTTTCAACTGTTGGTGCAACTTATTTTCATTTGTTGAGTCAAAATTTTAGTTAAAAAGGGCAATTTGATAGTAAGAATTGATCTTACCTTGCACAATCCATGTCACCGACATCTGTGTTCTTCCTGTTAGGGACTCTGGGGACCAAGATAAGTTATGCTGAAAATTGCAGCATCTGCCTCTGCCCTAAGCTGCCACTTCACATCTGATAAGAATTTGTACCGTAAGAAAATTAAATTGGAAAGTTAACATAACCTTATACTCTTAGCAAGTGTATCATTTTGCTATCTGTCAATCCATAATGTATCTGATACTCTGAGCCTAAGCTTTTACGTATTATCTATTGAAACACTCAGAACTTCGTGGATATGAACTTAAATTTGAGTTTTGTACATCCATTCACAACGAGTTCAAAGCAACATTTATAATTGCTTGTCTTTTGTAGAGAACTGAGTGTCACTCTTTGCCAGCTGTTAACCTCAAGCCAGACCAATATAATTAGTTTTGGTAATTACTTCTGGTTCTTCAAGAATAATTGAAATTATTGCATCCTTATTTCACTCTAGAATTAAATTGATGGATTCTTCTCATGTGAGAACTTATGACCTTTAAGTCTACCTACTCACAATATGTTCTGTAACTAATTAAATATATTTCCAAGTCTAATTTCTCTATAGAAAAAAACATAATAATCAAAATCCTCAAAAGCACACTTAACTTGAAGATATTCAAGTATGCTGCTCACACTGTGGTTATTAGTTTTAAATATTTCTGATGTTATAAGATTTTATGTGTCTGCTGGGATAGTTTCTCTCTACAAAATATGTGAACATTGGTTTAAGGAATGCATAGATAGTGATGGATGTCCCTAATAGCCTTAAGTTTTGTCAAGGTCTCTCAGTGTACATGTGCTCATGCAAACAACTAAAATGTCAGTTTAAACTTGAAATACTCTTTCAAATCAATAAGTCATCATCAGCACTCAACCATAGATTTATTAGGATTTTCCCCTCATTGTTCTTGAAATTGTATACAGAAGTATTTAATAACATTGACTTCAATATCATATATAACTGAGTGTTCTTGTCTCTCACACATTTTACCTGTATTCCCTTGAACTAGTTGCTTAATCTTGAGTCCCCTGATTTTTAATTTGCATAATTTTAATAATGCCTCGTATCATTATTTATTGATTAAAAAGTATAATAAATATAACTTGGTAATGTAAACATTAAAAGATCTAAAACACATAGAATTCAAAACAATTATGAGTACCCCTCTTATAGAAGCAAACACACTATAATAATTGAAAGGCAGTTTGCTTTATCGTAGAATGCTTTGAAATGGATTCCACAGGATTTTCAGGTTGGTGATGGCATGTTGACAAAATCTATATAATACAGGAAAGATGTTGCAAGTTGATAAGAAATAATCATTTTAATGTAACACAGGACTCTCTGAAAGTACAAGATGTGTTTCGTTCAACAATTTTTGCTTTCCTAAGTAATAATACTCTTTTTTTTTCTTTTTTTTTATTTTATGTTTTTATTATTCCAAGGTATTGTGAGAGTGCAAACATTCTAGTTACACTTTATGTCTTTGCCTTCCCCAAATGCAGGTTAAAGGCATGCCCTTCCCTCCGTTTAGTACTCCCCGTGTCCTTTAGTTGTAGATTCGCCCCCCATCCCCCTAATCCCTGGAGAGTATTTCTGCCATGTGATCACCCTATTATCTACTTTAAAACCCTTTAATAACATCTAAGAGAATCACAATTAAATTCTGGTTTACTTCTCTTCTTCTCTTCTATAGACTATGAGTTCCTTAAAAGCAGGAATATAAATTTAAAATTCCTCCTTGAATCCATAAAGGGGCTCAATAAAAACTTGTTGAAAGACTGTTTTGTGTCAATTTCTGCAAAGGTCTCACATCTTCCATTGGCATAATCTAGATTAACCTGGCCTACTGTGACCTGCTGTGACCTGCTGTGACCTGCTGAATCCAACGACAAAGCCTGTTTGTGATACCAGAGAGACGAGGCGACATACGGTTGCTGATGTACCTGGACTCAGTCCATGGCACTAGACCAGACCATACGCTTTCTTCTTGCCTCTGGATGATGGTCAAGACAGCAGCAATCTAAAGCTCTGTGGCTTTTCACTTCACTTCCAGTGTGAATGGAAGGCCTTGGATTATTCATTCTTGAATACACTTAACAAGGTACAGCCTTTACTGTTCACCAATTGCAACCACGACTCTAAAACTTGTTTGAAATAGATATGTCTTGGCAACCTCTCAGGGCTTTGTGGAACTTCTACTATAGTGGAATAGGGTTTATTAAAAAAATTAAAATGTCCCTTCCACTGTGTCATTATTTCCTATTTGTTAACAATGAGAACAGAAGTGTATTTTCTTTCAAATAAAGTCTAGTGTCAGTTTGCATAGGTTTATGAAAAACATTCAAACATATACAGAAAACATTATTTTGGGCATCCTGGTTTCATTATGACATGACATCTCATGCCCAATGTAAATTTCTTACCTTGAGTGGTATAGAATTTTCAGAATTTATCTTTAGAGTGATAAAATGCCAGTTACGTGTTTGCCTGCAAGCGTGTGTGTGTGTGTGTGTGTGTGTGTGTATACACATAAATATACATACATAATTATACTTAATATACATAAATATTATATATGCTATATATAAATATTGCAAACACATATACACAAATAATGTTCTATTATGTAGTTAGTGCCTTTGCCTGGCCCACAATTTTGAGGACTATTATTTGCTGGATATGGCATATACTTCCTCTCTCTTTTCTTCTTCTCCAAATACTATCCACTCTTCAAGGCCCAGCAAGTCTTGCTTTTTCCATGAAGCCTTGGCCATCTCTAGGCGTTCTATAATTTGACTCAAATCTACTGACCTAAATTTATTTCCAAAGGGAATAATTACAAAGATAGTTCCCATGTACCACACACTCTGGCCAAATTAATCCTATGCATTCCATAAAGTGCCCAAGATATATTTGTTGACTGTTAAATGCAGGGAATAGAACCATTCATTTCCTAGCCCAGTGCCCTGTCTATAGTATAAACTTAGTAACTGAATGAATTATTCTCCAGGGACATCTCATATCTATACCTGTGCACTTCTGTTTATGTTGTTGCTTTATCACATTGGCTGTTCCAGTAATACCCTCCTGGTCTTCCCAGCCCTTTAAAATCTTAACCCAGCATTCTAGTACCGACTGAAATAATGTCAGTCTCCTTCATGAAGCTCTCTTTAATTCACTATAGCCAAGGTTACCCCACCCTTCCATTTTGATAGTTAATATACACTGCCTGATTTGTAATTCTTGGCATATATACCCGATCTCTTAATTCATGACAAATACCTTGAGGGAAGAATCATTGTATTCCTCATAGCCCTAGCTTCAAGCATCCAAAACAGAGAGCTCTTAAGAAAAATCTGTACATTGACTTTGTTGAATTAACTATTCTAGTCCACTTTGATCTATTCTTTTTCAGAGCATCTTGACCATTTGTCTTCATCACACAATCTAGATCTTAAAGCTGTGTAGTCTTTCATTAATTTCTGGAAGTTCTTTATGTCACAGCTAAGAACTTCTTTGGGGCAGGAGCTAGTCTATTTCCACCTTAGGTTACTGAGGTCGAAGGGAAAGCTCAGGTGTGGACTCATTTAAATAGTAGAGATGAATGACCTAATTTATAATAGGAACTCCTTGGAAGAATACTTACACCCACAGATCTTTATGGCCATTTCTCATTAGCAGTGTCATTCCAGCAGCAGCAATTTGATGCAACCAGTTGATACGACAAACATGTGAAACCATTTGAAAATGAGGCATTGTTATCATTCCTGATTTTAGTAAGAAGTTCTGCCTGAGACTACGTAACCTGCTTTGAGGAGCAGATAAAGAGCCTCATATTAAGGATGAGAGATAGAGAACATCTATTACAACACTTCAGCTAACGCGATGGCACTTTTCAATATTTAGTTCTCATTAAATTTCCCACAGGGCAATTAGATTTAATATAAAAAAAATCCTTTCAGGACTAGTATATTTCTAATTGCTCATTTGCCCAAGCAAGAAAAACCCTGCTCAAATGCCAGCTTTCCCCAGGCATACAGATCTGTCATCTTCTACCAGCTCTTGAGTGATTTTTCTCCAAGTGAAGCTTCCATGATGACTTACTGAGCACTGCTTGGTGTACATATATACATCTTTCACTAATCAAACTGAATTCAAGTAAATGGTTTGTAAAACTACAGTAGTATCTGTTTTTAAAAAATTCTTCACCTGTTATTTAGTCTGCCTTATACAACTGGAAAGAAATAAAAATAAAATTATTTGGCTACAATCTAGACCTGGCAGAAAAAGAAATGCACAGCCCATAAATGTCATCTGAGATTGACCCATGTCATGTCATGTGCTAACTTTGGCTGAATCCATCAGATAAATGCCAAGAACTAGGAAATACACAAATACAAACATACACACACACTCCCTGAGGCAAGCATGTACACACATGCTTAAACATGCTCACCTACATCTTCTTATGCAAACAATATACCCCATCCTTAATCCCAAGGCCATTTTAAAGAAGTATTCTGGAGTATGCACAAATTTGGAAAGAGGAATTTTGGTTAGCTCAACAAGAAAAAAAATAGAGGAGAAAAAATGTTTTTGCTTTGCTAAATTACTTCCTATGTGCATGTACTGGTAGGATATGTGATTTGTGTTTACTATGAACCATTGCTTTTTCTTATGATCTTCTCTCCCCAAAACAAACATACCAAAAAATCAAACGAAAATATTAAAAAATAAAATGAAAAGCAAACATTAAAACCAGCTAATGATGTCTTTTCTCCACCCTCCTTATGAAGTCAAAGGTTTACTAAAATGCTGAAGCAGCTGAAATAGATGTTGTTGCAGAGTCTCTAGGTCTAAAATGTAACTTGAGATCTATTCTCTCAGCTGGACATGCATTTTTAATTTTCTTTAAAGATTTCCTATGCCATACTTTTCATTTCACAGAATCTTTAAATTCCTCACATCTTGCCCAGTGGAGTGAAAGTCACCTTAATGAAGAGAGAAGAGATTAAACTACCACGACTTTGGAACAGCAGAGGATCTCAGCTGTAATTCTTTGGCTCAGAACCAGGGTCTAAAACCAGCCATGGGAAAAGCTGCTGAAATGGAGCCTGCAATTCTCTCCGTGTTTGACTTGCATAGTGTTGACATTACAACACCAGAGAGACCCGAACATATTTCAAACAATTATGACTTATTTTCTATAAATATTTTTAAATTGCTTTAAAAAATAAAATAACATACTTTACCCTTCTCATTTTCTAAGTTACTGTGGTCACCCTCAGCGGCTTACTACTACAAATTTATTTTTGGCTAGAAGGTCAGGGAGGACATCTTAAGGCGCTAAGTCGGCTGTTAAGCCGTTGTTTTCCAACATGAGTAGTGCGGTGAGAAGGGGAGTTGGCCACTCTTAAAGGAACAACTGAATTCAGTGTCATAACACGAAAGAAATACATTGTTTCTCTCCTCTGTTAAAGTCCAGGCAAAGAAAAATATCAAGTACTCAAGAAGATCTTTAAAAAGTCTCCTATCCCTTAATGAGCACAGAAAAATCCTTCTTCCCTTTCCCTTTCATTACTCTTGTTTCAATGATGTCTGCTATGAAACACAGTTTAAATATATTGAGCTTTCTCTGCCAGGAGAAGGGTGTAAAAAAGGAGGGAGGATTACAGAGATGGCCAAGGAAGCTCATGATTTCTGGGTACATCATCCAATCATTCCAGGTGTCTCTTCCTTCAAAGTAGCCGGAAAGTAATCAATCATCGAGCCAGTGAGAGGTGAAATTCATTTGAAAAACCTGCAATTTCCTCCTCAGAGAGTATGATTAACAAACCTAAATTCTGAGCTCTGAAAATAGACTATGATATCCTTAGTCACAGATAAGCTGAGGGAACAGTAGGTTAATAACCCTTCAGTGCAATTTCAGTATCTCTCCCAGAGCCTGAGGACCAGAGACCTGGCTTGTCTTCAACATAAATGTCCTCAGCATGATTTGTAACATTAATTTTTGATATGAAAACATCAAATGCCAAAGCTGGCTACTGTATTCCTCCTAAAAGATCCACAGAAAAGCCCTCCCAGTTTACGATTTCAAAAGCTAAAGCAAGTTTTGCTTGTCTACATACTTGCTGCCACTTAAAACTCTCATCTTTTAATTAAATCATCCAAAGAACTTGGATATAACAAAGTTCAGTGTTGTTGCAAAACACTGGGGGTGGGAATGGGAAAGCAGAACTCACCCTCACTCCCAGAAAAAGCATCATTTGAGCCTGCCAGTGCCAAGGTCAACAGCAGCTGCCAGAGATCCATACCTGAAGGACCTGCAATCACAAAGAGAGTAAGGTAAAGCCAAGCAATTAAAAGCAGACCATTATCATGATATACTGTTTAAAGACTGCTTAAACCATGAATGAGCTGACATGTCAATTCCAGAAGGAATCCTAGCAAGTCTCTCATTGCCCTAGAGTCAGATATCGTCATACTTTTCATGAACACAAACAGCAGGTTATACTACATTTCACTTTCTGCGGGGGATCGTCTTAGGAAATGACATGAACACTAGAGATTTTCACATCGTGGCCCACAGCCATAGAACCACCTCACAGCCAATGATCCCCACACACTGCTTCAGTAACAGGGCCAGTATGGTTCACTTCAATTTAATCTGGAAATAGAAAAACTTGTCAGCAGTATCACCAAGCATGGGATCTTGAGCTGGACAGACTATAAAAGGAAAAACAGAGCAATCCACTGTAATAGTGACATTTCTTAAGTCTGTTTCCCAGTGAATAAAAGAGATCAATTAACACTCAAAACGCTGTGCTAATGAGCCATCCTAAAGAGTTTATCCAGAAGAGAAGCAGGAAGAAGTTGGGAAGCAAAAGAAAACTGTGCTGAGGTGTCCTCCCTAGGACACGTTGTGTCCTTGTGGGTTTTTAGTTTTATTAGGAATGTGGGTACTGAAAGACCCAGGAAATGTGAATACCTCAGACACCAACAGGGACGGGTTTGTGGCATTGCTAGCCATTTGGAAGCCCAAGTGTGGCCACACCTGGAGACCTTCAGTCTAACGAACAAGGGAGTGGATAAACAAGCCTCAGTCAGCACACACTGTTATCTAGAGGAAGGAAATAAGATTTTCTGGATAAAATATACCAGAGTGTCCATGCCTAGGATCTCTAGAGACAAGTTTGGGCTGCTTGAAAATGAACTCAGCCCACTGTGTTTTGCAGAGCAGTGGCTTTATCTGACAAGTCAAGCCAACTGCTTTGCAGCGTAGCTGCAACATTTCCATAAAACTGCGCTGTTTACAAGTCACTCAGGCATACCTGATCATCACACCGGCCACTCTGCTAGGGCCTATATTGGCCTCATTTTTATTTCTGTGCAAACTTGACCATAATGAAAGAGCCCACTTGGTATCCTTAATAAGGCTGAAATGATGAACAAAAATGTTTGTTTTCATGGGCCTACAGGCATGGTCCTTTGGCAATGGCTGTGTGATTCCTAATAGAGATAAAATGTCTGATGTTCTATTCTTTCACTTCTAGACTGTGAACAACTTATTTTTTTTTGTTGTTGTTGTTCCATATAACTTTATTTTTTTAAAAATTCTTAAGAAAACACATCTCTACATGAACCGAATATCTTCCTGCATCCGAATACTCATGTGCAAACCCACGTGCATGAGGAGTCCCCCTCACACGCTGCCTCCCAGAGTCCCTGATAGGATCAAGTGTGAAAGTGCAGACGAACACACTGTGTCAACTGCGAGATTTCAACAAATGGGTGTCGTGGTTATTACGACATCTGTGTTTTTCATTCCTAACCTGGAAGACCCTGGGCCGGTGGCCTTGCATCATCCTCGTCTGCTTTGCAAGTGTGAACCACTGTGCATCTCTTCCTATGTCCTTTACTCCTGTGTGAACAGGCTATGTAATCGGTTGGAAGCCTCTGGCAGAAATATATTAAAAAGTTAAAAACAAATATAGGCTGAAAATGCCACCCTATTTATAACTGCACATTTTCTTTTCATTTTTTTTTAATGGGAAAAGCACTGAGGGACTAGAAGCTGTATATAGTGTTAATTTTACTAGTCATCCCCCAAGACACTTAGTGTCAGAGAAAGAAGGCTCCACTGGCACCTTCTGTCCTGATACCAGCTTGTAACTGTGACTCCCTAGTTCCCAGGCAGCCTTTTTTGCTTCCCAGCTGAGTAAGAATATGAACAGGTTTGCATTTCTCAGAAGGGTGCTTTCTCTGGTTTGGAAGTCATCTCTTCAAACATCTCAAAGAGACCTAGCAGATGCCAGAAACAAGTGACCTTTGCTTCAGATGAATAGTAGATGACCCCCTCTTTAATCTCCAAACTTTTGAAAGCTGCTGGCTGGTAAATAAACTTCACTTCTCCCAAATAAGGAACTGCAATTATTATAATTCCTTTACAAGCCAGACATATCTCCATAGAACATGTTTTATCTTACAAAAGAAAACAAACAAATCAGAATGCCTAAAGCACAATTAAACAGAAATTTGTTTGCACACTCCTATAGCAGAAAAAGAGGTGTTTAAAGCTGCCGCTCTGCCCAACAGGAGATGAACACAGTTCACTGCTGCCCTGAGCACTGCATAGGGACCTGACTCTAACATCTTGACTCGGAGCCAGGAGGAGGACGAAGAAATGTGGTTGGATTCAGTACAAGCTAATTGCTTTATTAGAATCTAACTCTCCCTCTTCCTTCCACTGATATTGGCTCAATGGAAATGACTCCAAAAGTAGCCCCTCTGCATGAGCCAGGCCAACAAACATTCCATTTGACCTGATTGTAAGCTGCCCTTATCAGCCTTGCAGAGTGCCATGTGGCAGCTTCCAGTTGAGAGTGTCCTTTTTTTATTAGGTTCTAGCTGAGATAAAATGTCCCTAAGAGAGGACAGAGTGCTAACACACAAAATTTGGAACTTTAATGTAATCTATCAATGGCGTGCCAGATGTCAGGAAGAGAAAGCCTCTTTTTCCCCTTCCCCAAGCCCTTTACTCCCAGGCACCTAAACTTACCATACACATCCATTAACCCAGAATTACAGGAGTCCATCCAAAGTGCTGTCATAAGAGACCCTACTCACAAATTAAGAAGAGGCAGGCATTGTTTGGGGGAATCTACCAAACTGCACCTTAGCCTATTGGGTTTTTATAGTTTGCAGTATTTTCCTAGGGAAAATCCCTCTCTAAATTTCTTATGATATTAAAGCATTCTTTGGCTATAGCCTCATGGTAAGATTTTCAGCCGGAAGCCAAAAAAAAAATGGGCTTCTATTCTTGCATAATGGAACTCACACCATTTCCACCCTCAACGCCTGAAGCATTTTGCCTTTTCCCACCCCCTTTCTTAAGAAAGAGCCAGTTGAAAACCAGTGTAATCCAGTTGGCATGAGTTTTAAATCTGTAGACTGCCCAGCAGAGGAAGCCTCCAAATTACATAATTAGGCCTGTGATATACTGACTTATTCTTTGGCTATAAAATAGCCCATAAACACATGAGAAGGGATGAAGATTAGATATGATATTTTTCCAACATGTTAAAACCAACTCTAGGCAAAGAAAGCAATTGGTTCAATTCTCTTTAATTTAAAATTAGCAAGTATTTGTTGAACTACTAGTTCCTGCTAGCACCGTGCAAGGCCCTAGGGGGACTGATGCAAAAGCCAATCAAAATCATGGTTCTCAACTTCAAGACTTAGGCAACACGAGCACACGAAACCGGTAAAAGAAGGGGCATATCTAAAAATGGAACATCAGATAAGGGGAAAATCAACTACTTAATTGAGGGGTCTAAAATTATAACTAAATGACAGATACAATTGTGAGGCGTAAGGAAAAGTGACAGGAGTTGTGGCAAATCCGTACGGGCAAAAGCGTAATGTGAACGTTCTGGGTATGGCATGAATTCTGAGTATGCGTAGGGTAACATTCGATGTCTATTCAGTGAATGGACAACAAGGTTCCGAATTATGAATAAAGGGGATAAAATTAAATTGGCAAGATAGGACCACAGTAAAACAGCATTTTCAACTAATTAATCAGAAAGTCACTGGAGGTTTTGGGCAAATGTGGATTTTCCTTAGTGCTGCCCTTCACGCCTTCTTAATTTTATTGAGCAATAGTAAGATTTGGCGATGACTAGATACAAGTGATATTAAAGAAAGACATGTCTGTCACAAATAACTGAGTACACGTGAGGATGAAACATAGTGCTGGTAACAGAAATCAGGAGTTTGGGATCTGAGTTGTTTAGGGGGAGGAGAGGATCACGTGACTGCTTTGGATACTGATGTTCAAGGCCATTATAAGACTTGTGGAAAAATCAGAAACGTTAGTGGGAAGACGAAGGTAAAAGATCAAAGACTGAGAGACAAGAGAGTCTATTACTGGATGTGAGAGATAACTACATAGAAATGAGGAATATCAGGTGAATTTAATATGAAGACTAGACTATTTTGTGATATCTTTATCAAAAATATTACTATCTTTATCAAAAATAATGTTAAAAGTTTATAAAGCCATATAGGGAAAACGTGCTGACATTTAGTTTGTAATTTGGCAGAATCAAATGAATCATCACCTAAAATCACCCACACTCTCTGATTTGTATCAAGTATTTAAAAGGAAATATTTTTGGTCAAAGCATCCTTAGAAGTGTGATGTTAGCATATTAACATGTGAGAGGAGTAAATGCCAGCGTTAATTACTAATGAAACACTGCAAAACTGAGTCTAGGTGATCCCCTGGTAAAGCTTTCCTAAGAACTCAGCACAGAAAAAGGAAGAGTCTAATCGAAAAGGGTAGTTGAAATTACCCATTCTAACTAGCCCTAAGCATTTATTTGAACAGCTGGCATTCAGAGTTCAGGTTATTATCTACTTTTTATGGTGGTGATCATTTAAAAATTGGTCAGATCCCAAATGCCTTAGGTCAATTTATTTCCTTCCCATTAGTGAGGAAGGAAAAGCTCGCAGACATTTTTGACATAACTACTTTCGCTGAGATTTCTCTCCTCCTAGGGATCCAGTGGGAAATACAGGATGGGAATTTTAAATGTGTAAGGTGTGATGGGGGAAAAAAGATCTTTGGGCATTGTAGATATAGTTGGTCTTCATTTCTAAAAAAGCAAGCATATATGGTATGGACCCAATTTGGTCAGTTACTTGTGGATATCAAGTACTTGAAATATGGCTAATGGCACTGAGGAATTAAATAAGAATTAAATGTTTTAATTATGTATTTAAATATATTTGAAACAGGTTACATATGTGATCCACTTTTTCATCTTTATATTTTATGAAACCTAAATACAGATCAAGTTATTTCTGATGAAAATTTAGCATCTAAATTGAGATGTGTGGTAAGTGTAAAATATACAGACTAAAGATTGGTCATAGGCAATTTTATGATTGTGTGAACATCATAGCATGTACGTACATAAACCTCGATGATATAGCCTGCTATACACTTAGACTATGTGGTATAGTCTACTGCTCCTAGGCTACAAACATGTACAGCATGTTACTGTACTGAGTACTGGAGGCAACTATGACATGATGGTAAGTATCTGTGTATCTAAACATAGGAAAGGTACAGTAAAATATGATATTATAATCTATGGGACCACTGCCATATATGCGGTCTGCCATTGACCAAAACAGCATTGTGCAGTGCATGACTATAGTTGAAAATTTTAAATTACATATGTGGCTTGCACTGTATTTCCATTTGCAGCACTGGTATAGATAGACATTTTACAGTTTGTATGTTTTTACTTGCACTTAAAAACATTCAACTGTTACAGTGGACATATTTGCTTTTGAAACAAAAATAAACAAATAAAATAAAATCTTTTATTTTTAATGACACATAAAATCATTACGGTTATATTTTAAGAGGTCCTCCCAAATGCTGAATAATGGGGACAGAAGAATCACTGAAGACTTAGGTGACTCAGGTATGATTATATTTGTAGAAGGTTTTTTTTTTAGGATGTCCATTGTGCATTTGTTTACCTTCAGAAATGTGATTATTCACATTACATCTCTCTTGAGTCACAGAAACTGATATACTGGTATACGTTTAGCCTGTCTCTCTGGAAGAAAAATAAAAAGGGCCATGATTTATAGCATTTGCCGGTTTCTGGTATAAGTAGTACCTCTGCCAAGGCTGATTTTAAGCTATCAATGTGAACTCACTGAACGTGTATTCACAAGCCACTATGAGCTGGACCCAGCACACTGCTGGCTGGGGAAGCGAATGATGCTATCTAGGTTCCATGTGAGGTTACAGGTACAAAGATGAAGCAATCTGCTAACATTGATACAAAATGTAAGAGGCAGTGCTGCCAAATGAACCCTGGACACTTGATTTCATTTGATGACATCTGTTCTACTGTCACCTAATCACATTTAGTTAATAATCATTGATAGATACTTTCCTAGGTCTACAGACATTGACATCAGCCTCTACCATAGATGCTATCCCTGATCTTCATTTACAGAGAAGGAGAGCTTAAAGATTAAGGGAATGTGCTTTGAAGTCAGAGAGGGGTAGGTTCAAACCTAGGGTGGGCATGATGGCTCACACCTGTAATCCCAGTGCTTTGGGAGGCCAAGGTAGGAGGATCACTTGAGTCCAGGAGTTCAAGACCAGCCTGGGCAATGTAGTGAGATCTTGTCTCTATGAGAAATAAAAAGCAAATCCTGGCTTTACCAAACTTCGGTTTATGCATCTCTAATATGCGTATGATAACATTTTCCCCTTTTTTATAGAACACTTAGGATTAGGTAAGACAATTATTCAAAGCATCTGGCATTCCCTCTGCATGTACCCAATAAAGGTTAGTAATTACAATTATTAGAGTCTTTCTGATAGCAGGAACAGACTGTGTTTTACAATGTTCCCATGGGGTAGATTGGGAGTGGAGCCCTGATTTATATATCACAAAATGGAAGTCTAGGCAGGTGGTAAAGCAAACAGCAAATGTGCTCTTGGCAACTACAATATGTAGGACTCCATTTCTAAATCAAGTACTTACATCACATGAAGGTCCAGGGAGGGGGTAGGACCATCATAACGTAAAGTGTGTATGTCCTAGAACAAGGCAGGAATGCTGCCCATTTATGCTGAGGTGTACAGACAACTGCACACCTTCTATGTAGAGGCCCAATTGTGTGGACAATACTTTAGGGGCTGAGTCCTCCCCAAGTCACTACCTCATGTGCTGTAAAAAATTCTATGCTATTGTTACTGGGTCCAGATCATTTGTTTTGTCAATCATGGATTTCTAGAGCTGGAAATTGGGTACATGAATTCCAATTATAAGAGGCTTGGCTTGAAGCTAGAACTCTTTCTGAAAGAACTCAGACAAGGCAGCTGGGTTCCAGGAACTTGAGTTTCTGTGTCTATTCCTTTACGGAGGAGTGAAAGAAGAAGGGACATTTCAACCAAATGCTTGATGCTGCTCCTGTCTTGGTATGCATGGTTATTCAGCTCAGAGTGGAACTTCCTTGATGCATGGGGCATTCTTCATAAGTTCACTACGACCCATTCAGCACTTTGCAATACCTCCCTACAATAGCTATCCCCGTGGATGGTTGTCAACTCACCCAGCTCGATTCACCAGGTTCATTCATGGGTTCACCGTGCAGGGGTGATTCTTACATGGAAGAGAAAATCAACTGCATGGGTGCTTCTTTGAACAGATTTGAACAGTACATTCCTTCTTATATCTTACTTTACACCATAGCTCCTACCAAGTCATTTTTTTTCCAAAACAGAATTTGGAAAAGAAAACCTCTACTGACCTGCTTTCTTTCTCTCTTAAAATCTGCTATTTTATTACTACGATAGATCATACAGAAGTTGGAGACCGTTCTTTAAACAAATTCGAAGATGTTAGAATATTTTCAGACTCTAAGACGGAAATTTTCTTTGTTTCGCCCAATCTAAGAGCAAATGAATAAGCTATGAGAGACAAGTTCTCATAGAATGAATTCTTCAAACAAAAAAATTCATTATCTTGATGAGATAATAATCTAACAATGAATAATATAATAAGTCATAGTGTACTAAGTGCTTTTTATATCTTCAGGTAATGTACTTTCTGCCTCCTTCAGAGTTGATGTAATAGAAATGCAGGTTTTTAAAGAGAGTTACTAGCATCCCCTGATAACATATGCAGTAAAAATTAGAAGAAACTTTTCTTTCCTTTTATGAAGTCCAACACGGTAAAGTTGTTCTTTTAAGGTAAACAAGTTGGGAAACCAAGAGTGAGGCAATGTGATCTCTCCTGGGAAAAGCATTACTAGAAGAGGAGTCAGCAATCCCATGCCCTGGAGCCAGCCCAACATTGTCTGACTTGGTGACTGGGGCAATCACTTAATCACTGTGGGCTCAGCTTCCTCACTTGAACGCTCTTCTATAATTTTGTGATAAGCTGAATCTTCAGTTGTGTGGTGTAATAATAGCTGTCATTCATTGAGGGCTACCCATGTCCTAATGCTACCAGGCTCCTTGTCTTTCTCTTTTTTTAGCTGTGAGCTAAAAGGAGGCGGTGGCTGTGTCTTACTCAGTACTGTATTCCTAACAATTAGCCTTGGGCTTGCCACAGAGTAGATGTCCACCAAACATCTGCACAATGAATAAGTGTGCTGAGCATTTTGTTATTTCATTCAGCCTTCACACAGACCCTGCAGGAGAGAGCTCATGTTACAAATGAGAAAATGGAAGTTTAAAGGAGCTTTGAGAGGTTAAGTAAATGTTCCAGGTTCCCAAAGACAGAATAATTTTGGGTAGAATTTGGAACTGTGCTTGATGTCTCCAAGGCCTGCCTTTGCTTTCCCACACTTCTTAAACTGTAAAGTAGGCTGACTAAACACATGATCAGCATAGCAGTGAATCAGGAAATACTACAGAGAGCAAGAAAAAGAGAAGGAGTAAAATTTGGATTTAAATTTTGAAGACAGGTAGATATCATAATATTTCCGGTGCACAGGGCCTGTCAAGGACTGTGATAATTCATAAATGCTGACATAGCAGTTTCTTCAAGAACTGTTATTTTATCGCTCAAGAGATATAATATTCATCTCTATGCCTTAGAAACTCCAAGAGCACCTGTTCTACTTTCGGGTACATTACTTAAGAGTTATGCGGTGTGCTTTCTCCATGACGAGGGGGCATCATCCTGCCTCCTTTAAGCCTATACGTAAAAATAGAAAGAAGTCTATTTGGCCAGACTGACTGGCTGCCAGATAGATGGCAAACACAGGGCAGATCAATGTCATGTCTCATCTACAGGAAGTTTACAATGTACCACTTCACTCTTCAAGATCACAGGAGGTGTAATGCTTGGATGGACATGGACCATTTATTGTTAATAGCTTCAATAAAAATGCTCTGTGGTGCTATCTAACAGAAATGTCAGTCATAAATGCCAGCCACATATGTTGTATTTTAAATTTTCTAGTAACCACATTAAAAAAGTAAAGAAATGGACAAAATTAATTTTAATAATATATTTTATCTAACTCAATATATCTAAAATATTATTAATATCATTCCATAATGTAATTAATGTAAAAACTATTAATGAGATATTCTGCACTGTTTTTCAAACTGAATCACTGAATCTTTGAATCTGGCGTGTATTTTATATTCGCAGCACATCTCGATTGGGACTAACCCCATTTCATGTGTTCAATAGCTACATGTGGCTAGTGGCTACCACACTGAAAGGTTGTGGAGGTCCATGTGGTCAGCTCCTTGGCTATTATGGATATATCTGTGTTTATTATTACTCACAATGCAGTCCAAGCTGCTGAGAAGAGACCTTTAAACAGTTATTTTGCAAGGTCTAATAGTTTCTTAAAGTCCTAGAAAGAAACAGGCTTGATACTGAAGCAAGAAAACATGGTGTTCCAGAACTTCTCAACACTTCCTTTGTACATAATTACTGAGCACTGAACTCTACATACAGTTAAACCATAAACTTTTTGTTTGTGGCACAGAACTTGGAATTATAGCACCAGATCTGTCACTAGTTATGAGACTTTAAGTGAGTCATTTATCATCCTCGACCTCTGCTTCCTTATCTCCAAAATAGAATGTTTGGAGCATATCAATAGTTCTCAGCCAAGAATGAACCAGGGAACTTAAAAAACAATGTCCTGGCTTTACCACAGATAAATCAAGATCTCTAGGATGAGGTGAGTATTGATACTTTAAAATTTTTGTTACACGATTCTAAAGTGTAGTTAGAATTGAGAATCACTGGCCTAGTGCAAAGCAAATGTGCTGTAACTTTTGTGACAATAGAGCTCATCTGCCCCAAGGAGTTTTCCTCACTTGAGTGGAGGGAGAGAAAAGAAATATCAGTCTCCCCCATTCAACCAACCAATAAATGTGCTTTTTGCAACAGATGACAATCTATGTCAAGTGGTTGAAATACTAAAATATGAAAATAAGATTAGAAAATATTATCCCATTAAATAGAAAAATAAAAAGAATACATGCATATATATGAAATTAGCCAGCTACAGACATGATCACATAAGTGATGACATTATTTCAAAGTGTCACTCATTAAGATTGGGTAGACAGGATGCTAAAGAGGTTCCCCCAAGATTACCATCTCCCTGGTAATTGAATGAAACAGTAATCTAGGTAATTCTGTGAAGGGACTTTGAGATGTAATTAAGGTGACTAATCAACTGACTTTAAAATAGGAAGATTAACCTGGATTATCTGGGTGAGCTCATGTAGTCACCCAGATAGAGCCTGTAAACTAAGAAGAGGAAGTCAGTCAATGAGAAAGGGAAGTCAGAGCATTTAGAAACTTGAGAGGGACTTGATCCACCCTTGCTGGAGGGGACCACAGAGAAAGTATGAGATACAATGCAGACACCCTCTAGGAGCAAAAACTGGCTCTGAGCTGACAGCCAGCAAGGAAATGGGGAACACAATCCAACCATGGCAAGGGACTCAATTCATGAAAACAACTGGAATGAGCTTGGAAGCAAATTCATCCCCAGAGGCTCCAGAAGGTAGCAACACTGATCTCAGCCTTGTGAACTCTAAGCAGAGAACCCAGTTGGACCACAGTTTGCTCAAATTTCTCACGTACAGAATTGTAAGATAATAAATGAGTATTGTTTTAAGCCACTAAATTTGTGATAATGTGTTATGGAAGCAATAGAAAATTAATACAGTCTCTAAAAGTCCATTATTGAGCCCAAGGTTGACTTCCTAAACATTAATTAGGATGATAATAACCCAGTTACCACTGAAACATATCCATATAAGGAGGAGCTTTTCAGCAGTGCATAGCAATTTGGATTCAGGAGAAACTTCAGGGATAATCTAGTTCCATCAGTTAATGAAAACGAATGTTAAAAATAATTAGATAGTAAATAATTTATGGCTTTGTCTCTTGCAACTACCTAGGGCCAAGAGTGCTTTGACAAGCCAACGAGAATATCCCAATACAGAGACAGGTGCAATCATCTCTCATAGCTTGATGATGAGCTTCCCTTAAGGTCATTCAGTCCCCTCTATTCCAAATCTACAGTTGTCAAATGATCTTCTGATTCTTGTTTTCTGGGTTCCCTGTCTTTCTGGAAAACTAATACAATAATTGGCTGAAATGAAATTGCTTGACAGTGCAATGGGGAATAAACAAATGTATTGGCATGCTGGTGTATTGGCCCATCTCTTGAGTTTGGCTAGTGTAAATCAGGCCCCTAGAGTCTGATTGCCTCTGGGTCAACTGATGCAATTTATGTTTTGAACATGTAAATCAACATGAGATGATCCCAGGGAAAGTGAGAAAGGATGGAAGATTTTGTCTCCATCAGTTTTCTAGCCTTGTTTTTCATCTTAATCTCAGGTCAAACCAGGAAATTAAAAACCAGGCAGTATGTCAATGGGAAAATAAACCAAAACCAAGGTCAAAATCTACAACAGATTAGGGTAGGGGAAAGATGAGGACAAGGAACATGTATTTATGGAGGGAAAGGTGGTATGGAAGTGGAAGGCCAGTCTTTGTAACATGTCCTTGCAAATCTTACACTAGAAAGTTTGTTTGCAGTCCTCTTGAATTAAAAGTTCAATTCCCAGGAAGCTTATGTTTACTCTCCTATGGGACCACCACAGCATAACTCAGGAAATTGTAATTTAATGACCTGGCATATTTCTCCTAAATCATTCAGCTGGCAGAGGAGGATTAAAACCAGCAGGCTGAGCCAAACCCTAAACCACTATTGATTCACAGAGACTGTCTGCTCACCAGGAAGTCAAAGGAACAGACAAACACTTTTTTGTTACAGTCTGCTTAAGTGAAATCAGTTTTCACATCTTGTAAAACAGTAAGAAAACATTCATCTTCTCCTCATTGAAAACTGATTTGAATAAAATTTTTAGTTTTCAACCACTCGTGATCATGTTACCAGTTAAAACTTTACTTTCAAATGAGGAAGGAAACCTATAGAAAATCTCCAGAAGGAAGCTTACACATAGCATCATATAAATGCCAAAGAACCAGAGGGTAGGTGCTTCAGACACAGGGAAATAATACAACTGGATGCTGATAGGCATCTAAAATAACTCCCATCCAAATCAAAGTCAGCATTTCCTATCCGCCTTCAAGCCCTATCTAATGAACAAGCATGTTCATTTCCTATCTTGCTTAATGAGATCCGGTTCACCCACTTACCTAAGCTAGACACCTGGTTACTCCATCTCCTCTCACATTTACCTTATCACCATGAGGAGGGGATTCTACCTCCGCATTCTGTCTGGAATGTAGCACCTTCTCCTCCAGTCCTAGCCCCACTGCCTCACCTCTTCTCCAGACTTTCAACAGCCTCCTGACTCCTTCCTGCTCTATCTTCCTTTGCTTTCAAGGCTGCTACCAGACAAATCAAAAATCTCCCTACCCTTTGAAATCACATTCAAGTATCACCACCTCCATGAACCCTTCTATACTCCCCAGAGACTTCACTGTTCACTCCTCTGTGCCTGCATCGATTTCTTTTTTACCTTTACTATAAAAATGCCACAATATCCAAGTCACAAGATGATGAACCTCTGTGTGTGAACAGATGAGTTCTTAGTGCCTGTGCTGCTGACTGAAAAGTTCCTCAGAGCAAGACACAGACCTATTCCATCAACTCATGACCCCCATTCTGCCCTTACTCCCAAAGTGCCTTGCTGTATTTGATGAGTGAACAGATGTGAGTTGCATGTATGTGTGCTGCTGGGGGCGGGAGGTGTCAGTCGTATAACACAGGACAGAGGCGCTAAAGTTCTCTCCCACCTCAACGGTATCATCTAGTTGTAGTTTCTGGATTTTTAAGATAACTGAGTTCCAGTAAAAGAGAAAATAGGGGTTAGAAGTGGGGCCTAGGGCTGACCTTTGGGCAGCCAGAACATAACCTGTTAGTACAAGAGAATCTCAGAAAGGTATGGAAGGTTAAAGTTATATATCGGAATTCGGCCTTGGCTCCACCTGAATGGCAGAACTCGGCTTCCCACAGTTCAGTCTCCCCATCAGTGCCTGACTCTAAGTCCCCTCGAACTCCCCATCCAAACTCCTCTCTACTTTTGCAGGAGGGACCGGCAGAAAAGGTCAAGAGGAAAAAAAGGAAAAAGCAGAGGAATTTAGAAGACGTGTGAAGTGTCTGTTTCCCTTTTCCATCAGGACAGAACATCAATCACGATTTTTTTTCTTTGAAAATTATTTCCCATGCTCACTAGGTTAGATTACTTAAGATGCAACTAGTTTGGAGACAAATGGACAAATGGCTTCACTAGCTTCTCTATTAATAAGAATGGTGAGAAGCCCAAGGTTAGTGATGATGGGGCCCTGGGGGACCTTGGGGAGGCAGAGTCACAATTATGGAAGCTGGGAGCTGGATGGGGCCCTAAACACACTTTAGTGTAAAGATCTATCTTACAGATGAGGTGAAGCCCAGAGAGGTAAAGGACGCATCTAAGCTGCTGCAGCTGTTGACAGCCAAGCTGAGAGCAGTACCAGGTCTCCTGTCCCCAGTCCAATGGGCCTTTTCAGTACTCCATGTTGTCTTCAATCTGTTACTGACTATTTTATAAAGATGCATTTCAAGGAGCAAAAAAAAAAAAAATGCAATTACTCCCAGGCTCATATGTGCTGTCACACCTAACATCATTTATCATTAGGCAGTCAGTACAAAGAAATTAATTAATGCATTAATTACTGTGACCCGGCTCTTCTGGCCTGCCCCCACTACCTGGCTGCTTACCCACCCCACCTCAACAGGGGCTGAGTTCTCCTTGCCACCTTCTTTGATGCAGGACAAGAGCCCTGGAGTAATTCAGGAAAGGAGTTTACTCACAACCAGCCCTCACATCTGAACCAAATGGGCCTTCCCCAAAATAATCCTGATTAGAATCTTGCAAAAATCTGTTCTCCACACCGACATCACAGTGTTTTTTATACACTGCAAATCTCCAGTGTCTGCTCCCCGCCAGCACCCCCCGCCCCGAGCAAATGATAAACTCTTAAAAGGTACATCAGTCCTGTGTGATCTGACTCAGCCTCTCTCTACCTTTCCATTCCTATTTTGCATTTCCCCAAACCTCCCCTTTCCTCTGTCCACAGAGAAATTTTCTTAGAAAGTCCCAGGCTCTTCCCATCTCTGACCCCCTCTACCTTCTGTGCTCTTCCCACTTCATTTATTTTTGCTACTCATTCCTTCAAACCTCAGCTAGAAGTCACTTCAACTTAGAAGCATCTTAGCAACACCCTCCACTTGCCACCAGGTGAAGTTGGATGCCTCTCCTCTCGGCTTCCATAATAGCCATGACAACCCTCTATTATATTAACGTGCTAGAAGTAATCGATAGGTTTTTTTTTTTTCCATCTCTCTCCTGGGGGTCATCTTTGTATTCCCTACTACCTAGCACACCCAGTTTTAAATGAATTGTTGAAGAAATGAACAGAGATTCCTGGACACTGTTTTAAAATAGGTGTTTAGAGGAGGTGGGAGAATGTCCTTCGTTGAAATTTCACCTGAGTGCTTTACAGTAAGATAGAATAAGTGGTGTTTCCCATCACATAAGGCATGATAGGATGGGTTTTAATTAGGCATGAAGTAAGAAACCCAAATCATCAGAGTTAATCAGCAAAGAGATATGGCTAGAAGCATAAAAAGACAAAAGCCTTATTTTCCTTTCCTTCAAAGTGCTAACCATCCTGCAGACTAAAGAAGATGCAAAACAAACATGCAGTTGTGGGGTCACTTCTTCTTTCCAATACTTTTCCAA
The DNA here is from genome assembly GCA_963575035.1 of Avahi laniger. Lineage (NCBI taxonomy): Eukaryota > Metazoa > Chordata > Mammalia > Primates > Indriidae > Avahi > Avahi laniger. The sequence continues at coordinate 13,239 of CAUYSK010059724.1, read as the reverse complement.
ATGTAAACTAACTGTTGAAACATAAGACATGCAACAGAATTAAAACCCTGAAGTGTTTCCTGAGTGCAAATTATAATCTCTGTTGACTTTCTCAAAACGTACCTGCTCCTTAAATGCTCAGAAAACTAGCCCTTCCATCAGAGAACAAACTTTGGAAACCCAAATTATACCTCAGTGGTGATCAGACAAGGAGGAAGGCAGTCAAAGGCTTTCTTTGCCTAACAAGAGTATTTTATAAAGTCTGGCACAAGAAAAAGAAGGTTTGCTTAGAATAGAAAGGAAAAAGGCCGAGAAGTAGAGGAAAGAGCGAACAGAGAAAAATTACACCAGAAGAGGGAAGAATGAGGTGGGAGAAGAAAGGAAAACATCTAGTCTAAGCCATGTGGGAAATTTACATCTAAAAAATGTAAAAGCAAGTAGACAAAAAAAAAAAAGGCCCGTCAGCCTTTTAATTAAACAATAACCATAAGGGAATACTAACCTATAGTCCGGTAGGTATTCCTGAAATAGAAGCTGAATTTTTGTATTGTTTCCTCCAGGCTTTATAACAAGAACCTTTTTAAATTTCCTTTTTCATTCAGTCATGTATGCAAGAAGATCACTTAACAATGATTTGGTTAAAAGCTGGCAGAGAAGGTGGGGTTGAAAGTAGAATCCCATAGAAGTTTCTTGGTCACACCGCTTGACATGTCTTAGTCTCTGACTTCTCGATCTTGCTGCTTTGATATATAAACCTTTGCAAAATCTCCGCCTGCAAGATCAATCATTCTCTCCCCACCCCGCTCCCTTTCTTTCTCCTTATCTCTCTGTCTCCTTCTCTTACACACACATACAAATCTGGTACCAGAAGAATAAATTAAATCACACCAGACCATTGCCTCACATAATAAATTCCCCGACCTTTGCCCAGGACGTCTCTAGGCTCTGCCTGCTGAATTGGAGGCCAGGCCTGGGCTGGAGCCTCATGAGGCCTATTAGAATGAAGGCCGCCAGATCAGCTGAGAGGAGGGCTAAGCACAAAGGCTAGGGTCTGGACCAGTTGAAGAGAGTGTTAGGGTATCTGAATCGAATCCTATTCCTTCTCTAAGGAGGGCAAGAACAAAAGCAGAAGCAATTATCTGTTGTGTTCTCTGGGCACTTACATATCCCAAGTGCCCAGAGTGCAGCACATGAAATATCTTTTAAATGAAGGAACAAATGAATCAATGAATTCCAGAACATTAGTGCCCATTGGAAGTCCTGGCATACTTAATTTTACCATAAACATTTGACCATAGAATCAGTAGTATAAAGTAGTTGACTAGAAAACCCTTAGCATTTCTTGCATATTAATTACTTAGTCCCCTCATCCCAACACACCAAAGTCCTAATCGACTAAAGATATTTTGGTCAATTGGGCAGAAGGATACAGCACTTAGAAAATGTAGTTTTGCTTTTTAATTACCTTCTAATAGAGGGAAGTAGGTATCTCTTAGGAAAAAAGATCACAACTAAAAGGTATAAAATACTAAACATTTAGTGAATTATATACGTGAGCAACAACAACAACAACAACAAAAGGACTGCTTTCTGGCCCAGGAGCTTTGTCATAGTTCTTGTAGCTGCTCACATAGTTAGGACAATCATGATGATACCCACCACTGAGTGTGGCCTGAGTTGCCATACATGCAAGATTGTGTGACTCATATTCCTGTGTATGACCAATATTCCTGTTCACACTATCAACACAAGAAGATGGTTCATGATTTACGACTGCTGCCAGAATTCGCTGGGCCTTTTGCTGATTTCAATATTCTTCTGCCTAGCTAGCCTTCCTATGTGTACATGCAATAAACTATTCTGTGACATGCAGTACTTGCAAACCCCTTTAAGTTAAAAACCCCTGAGAGGGAAAAAGTCTTTAAATGGTTTAGTTAACAATGAATAGATTTGAGAATTTCACTGATTGTAAATTGGTGGTTAATTTGTTTTGAAATCATATTTTGAAGTGTAGAAACCACTTGCCTGACAGACGCTTCTAAAGTACATTTCCAAAACTAAACTCAGGGTTCTACAAATACCTCATCTCTAGAGTCTGTAGCATCAATCAGAAACCTAGGAGTTATCTGGACATTTCCTCTACCTCCTCGACCTCTGTTTCATCTGGCAATGTTATCTCTTCAGTATCATTTGAGTCCATTCCATCATCCCCTATCCTTTCTACTGCTATCACCCAAGTCCCAGCCACCATTTCTCAGTTGGACTTGTGGAATGGCCTCCCAACATCCAGACAGGCTCTCTCCAATCCATTCTCTCTCTCTCTCTCTCTCTCTCTCTCACACACATACACACACACACACACACACACACACACACACATGCTGTGAAATGCAACTACCATCATGACATCCCTCTGAATAAAACATTTAAATGTCTTTCCTTGTTCATAGGATTAATAACACAATCTATGATGTGGTCTAACTAATATTTACTAGTTTACTAATGTCACAATTTATGATGTGGACTAACTAATATTTACTAATTAACCCTAACGCTAACCCTAGCCTAACTAATATTTATTAGTTGCCTCCAATATTCACTCTCTTCACTTCTAATTAGCAATAGAACCCAGTGAAAGACAACATTTCCCAGCCAACCTTGCAGATAACTGTGGTCACATGACTCCAATCTGGTCAGCAGGACCTGAGTGGAAGTGGCATATGCAGCCTTTGAGGAAATGAGCATTCCCACCACTTCTCCTTCTTCCCTCCTGCTGGCCTGGACGTCAATGGACTAGATCACCAACACACGGATTAGGGCTACCTAGACCTGTGAAACATTTCTGGGACTCACAATGAAGGTGGATCCCTGAAAATAGGGTTTATACACAGGTTAAGGACCAACTAGCCAGTGGTTTTGTGACTAGCCAGCCTAGATCTTTCTGGTTTATCCTTGAAAGAGAAATTTTTTCCTTCTAATTTTTCACACTCAGCTGAAAGAGTTATGGGAAAGAGTAATCATACAAGACTTGTGTAAAAACATAAGCTGAGATTTTATCCTTGATACCTATGAAGAAAAAAAATGTACCTGAACACATGACATTTTGATATGGCTTTTTCAAGAACTTTACGAGATTTAGCTTCCTTATCTAAGAAAGCTATGAATCCTACTGTGTGCTGAAACCAGAAGTATTTGGAACTGTGAGAAATTGTGAATAGTTTTATTTGGGGAATTAAGAAATATATAAAGGCGTATTCTTGTCAGACAGAAATATTATTTTGGTTTAACAAAAAATAGGTGATATTCTGCCCTACCTTACTTGAAAACAAATTCCAAAACCTCAAGTTATCAGCAGCTTTATCAAATAAAAAAATAACAGCTATACTAAGAGAGTAGGAAAGTGAAGGACCTTGGGAAAAGGAGCTTGAACTATATCTTTCCAGGTTTTTCTACCTACACCCTCCACAAACCAATTTTAGGCTGAGCAATATACTCTAAGATGAGGCTTTCTGCTTCAAAGAAAATTTTAATCACAGACACTTCATATTTATATCAAGAAGATGAGCTAAATCAAGAGTAAGGATAGATGATGATTGTGAGATAATCATTTTCACAGAGTCAATTTTGATTATTTTTTTCTGATTATAAACAGATAATATTTGCTTATGTAGAAATTTGGTAGGTCCTAATATAGTATAAAATAAATCCTGGATTCCTTTTCTGTTTCTTTCTAATAAAATTTCTAAAGAAAACTGAAAACAGCCTCCATATAAAAAGTTGTCTCTTTTATTTTTTTTTATTTTTTCCCATTTAACATTAAAGTCTCTTAAGTACCTATTAATTATATTGCTACTTTTTCCAGGAAATGTAGCTTTTCTCATGTATCTCTCACTCAATGCCTCAGGAGTCCTTCATAGATTCTTTTTTGATGTCCTTGATCTTGCTTTCCTCTCCCTTGCAATTTCTCCAGGCAGATAGAATCTGTCTGGATCACCCAACAGCTGATTTCAACAATTTCCTATTGATCAGCCTTTGGTGTCAGGACTTCATTTTCAGTCTAATCAGTTACTACTGGCTGAGCCAGGTTGATTTCATTTGAATCAACAAAGAATTGCTAATCAAATAATGTTAGCTGAGTCAGGTTGATTTCACTGGAATCAGCAAAGAATTGAGAGATACATGAGAATGGCTGGGAACCACAGCAGAGATCTGGTATTGTTTCCGTAAATCCCCATTACTGGAGTTACCTGAAAATATTCTTTTCCTTGCAGGCTTAAGGAGCATCATACCCCTCCAACTGTCTCAAAACAAAAACAAAATCAAAAACTATGAGCATAAAATTTAATATTTGTATTAATTAATATGCTATCATATGCCTGTTACTGGCTATTCAGGTTAGCGCTTTTCAAACTATGAGTCACAATCTATGCTTACATTGTGGGATCAATTTAGTGGATCAAAGCCAGCTTTGTTTACTGGCTTGTTTAAATGAATAGGAATAGATTGGATGGTTTCTTTACATGAAACTTTTTCATGCATGTATGTCTATTGGGTTATTATGTAGACCCAATATTTTCTTAATATGGGTGGCAGTTGAAAAAGTTTGGAGTTCACTGATATAGACCACTTCTAGTTTTTCAATACTATAAACAATGTTACAATAAACATTTCTTAGTGGGGAGGGAACTTGGCCTGTATTTCCATTTATTGCCTAATGGTTGATTTCGAGAAGCAATGTTGCTGCATGAAAGGGTAGAACATTTATGAGATTTTTTTTCATAGATATCACCCAATTGCTTTCAAACTGTCCTAATTTAGACTCAGACCAGCAGAGAACTTCAATCTCACTGTTAAAATTGTTAGCAAAAATTTTCTTTTCCTCTCATCATTGCCAATTTAATGAATAAAAATGAACTGCCATTGTTTTAATTTATATTTGAGAATCATTGAGGCTGAATTTTCTTTGAAACATTTACTGTGAATTACCTATATATGTCCTTCTACTTTGGCTGAATTCCCTTCTTGGAGTTTCTGTTTTTTTTTTTGTTTCTGCTATTTTATACATACCTTTTAAAGGAAAGCTTCCTCATTATTCTCTAGGGATGAGGGTTCAGCAGGAAGAGAAAATGGGAGAGAGCATTTTAATCAGCTTGATTTTGCTAGGCTGACATCACACTACCTTTAGGCTTTTATCCTTCACTTGATTTTGAGACCAACTGCCAGATAAAGTATATTAACCTTAACGGTAACTTTAAAAAATATCCAATGCCAGAATTGCTGGCCAACGTGGCACTACAAGTTTATACTTTGAACTTCTTCTTTTGTGCCAAACACTGCAATGGCAGGTCTATTTACTTATTTTTTTAAATTAAGACAGTAATACTGAAAAACGTGAAAATAGTTATGAGTCATGGATGGCAGATTGAGAAGCTCCAGTATACATAGAATGAGAGTTCCAAAAGGAGACTATATAATTCAACTGCAAAGAATTAGTTTTGGAAAAGATTACTGATAACTTCACAAAATTAAAGAATAGGTTGAATTTTCAGATTAAAAGTCCATAATAATCACTGAGCAATATAATGAAAAGATCTATCATATGATATCAGGATACAGAAAAATCTTAAAAAGTACTTTAAATAGGAGGCAGATTACCTACTAATGAAGTCAAATGAACTGGTAGAAGATTTTTCTTTAGCAAAAACAGATGCCAGAAGACAAATGAAACCTTTAAAGTGTTCAAGAAATAACCATCAGTTCAGAATTTGATACCCAGCTAAAGTATTGCTAAAGACTCTGTATGTGTGCGTGTGCATGCAAGCAAGCACACGCATACACACGGAAACTAAGTTTACTACCTAAATTCTTTCATTCAAATTATATTTAAAGGAGTTATTTTTGCAAGAAGACAAGAATCATCTTAAATATGTGCTAAAATTTCTCTTTTATAAAAAGAAAAAAAACCCCACCTATTTCCTATTTCAGTTATTGCCCCCGAAGTTACTGACCCATTTATTTGCTCCCCTTGAAGTCAAAACTTCTCAAAGAGATTGTCTTATACTCTTATCTCCAATTCCTCTTTGCCCAATTTCTTAAACCTATCCAAATCATGATTTAACTCCAATGGAGTAGTTTTTGCCCTGGTAACCAGTGACTTTCACTTTGCTAAATCTGTTGGAGAATTCTTAATTATTAATTGACCTATCCATAACATTTGCCACAGTGGATCACTTCGCCCTCTTTGACACACTATCTTAATTTTCTATCTTGGACACCATTATTCATGGATTCTCTCACTTCACTGGGTACTTCATCTTGGTCTGCTTCACTGTGTCCTCTTCATTTTCCCAAACACTTAGCATTGAAATATCCCCAGGAATTATTTTCCTCTCTTATCTTCTATACTTATTCCCTAGGTGATCTCATTCAGAATCATGACATCAATATCAAATATATGATGCTGTTTTCCAAATTGCAACTTCAATCCAGACCTCTTCCTTGAAGTACAGGCTCATATATCCAATTGACTATTTAATAATTCCTTTGAATGTTTGATAGGCACCTCAAACTTATAGATCTATAAAGAAACTTTTGATTTTACCCTCCTAACCTGTTCATTCTACAGTGCTGGCCATTTCAGTAAACATCATCCTTCATCCTTTCAGACTCTCAGTCCTTTCCTCTATTCTTTCGCTCATGTCCCATAACTAATACGCTATTAACTAATCCTCTTAGACATACCTTCAAATTATATCCAGAATGTGATCACTTCTTATCATTTCCATCTTTATCTCCCTCATCCAAGCCATCAACATTTCTTATGTGGATTATTATAATAGTTTCTTAATTAACCTATCTGCTTATTTCTAACTCCCAAATTGATCTCAACAAAACAAGAACATGTCACTTATTTGTTCTGGGCTCTGGCATGGCATCCCATCTCACTTAGAGCAAATGACAAAGTATGTACAGTGGTCTGAAAGTCTTATCTGATTTCCCCTCCCCACCTCCTCCCCAACCCAACTATCTTTGCGTCCATTTACCACTGCATTCTTCTTGCTCATTCTGCTCCAACATTGGCCTCGTTGATGTTCCTTGAAGACCCTAAACAGTATATGCCGTTCTCTCTGACTAGGATATCTTTCCCTCAGATTTCTTTCAAGTATGAATTCAAATGTCACCTTATTTGTGAGCTTTTTGCTGATAACATAGATAAATAACAATTCTTATACTACTTCATTTTTTCTCCAAAGCAATTATCTTTATTTGATATATTACATATTTACTTATTTACATGTTTTTTGTCTCTGTCTTCTTACTAGATTTTCAACTATGAGTCCAGAGACTTTGTCTATTTTGTTCTCTGCTGTATTTCCAAGCATTAACAACCAATAGAAAGCCAAGAGAAGGCGTGTGATAAATAGTTATTAGATGAGTAAGTAAATGGTGATTAAAAAAAAGTGAAACATGATGGCTAATGCAACTAAATGTTGCTCGTAAAAAACAACATGGACCACATTTCCTACTGACCAGAAAAAGATGAAAATAAATTCTAAGTAATAAAAACAAGGAAAATAGTAGAGACTATCTCAAAAGATAATTAAAATGTCCTAGATTTTCTGCTTTGTTTGACAGAAGAATAGATAATGCCTGTAAAGTGGGAACGTAAATGTTGGTTTATGTGAGAGTGAGTAGCATGACTGAGGCATGCATCAGAACATGGGCAAACACAGGCAGCGTTCTGCTGCTTTAATAAACAGCTGGTGGGGCATCCACATTAGGGAAGACTGGGGAGGACATAACCCACCATAGAGCCTCGGAAGGGGGAGGGAGAGAAGCTGAGCCTGATCATATCTCTTAGAAAGGTGATAGGCTTCCCATAATTTAGAAATAGGATCAGAGATGATTTAGGCTTGTGTTCTGTGAATGTTTTCATTCTCAACAGGTAGAAAATGAAGAATCCTTACTCCTAGATAAATACAATATTTGAAATAAGATGAAATAAAAACCTTTGCATTTTTAGCTTCTTGAAGAAACATTTCTAAAAAGCAATTACTTTAAACCAACACCTATAAAAAGCAAATCTACCAAAATATGCTTTAGGACATTCTAAAGAAGAGAGATAGATAATACAGTAACACATCTCATTAAAGTAAGATTTAAACTAAGAATATAAAGATAGTCTAATATCAGAAAGATCTATCAATATAATCTACTGCATTAATAATATAAAAGAGGCAATCAAATGGTTATTCTAACATGCAAAAAATCCATTACTTATATTTTTCTAGTTAAACTCTCTTAATAAACTAGCAATACAGGGCAATTTTCTTAATCTGACAAAAATATGTCAACCAAAACCTATACAATATCTAACAGAATACTTAAAGTGAAACTTTTGAAGCATTCTCACTATTATGTAGTACAAGATAAAACTGCTTAGTATAAAGGTACAGTGCTTGCACAGTGTGGTACCTTGTAGGGATAGGAAAGTTGAGATCAACAAAAGAAAAATAAAAAAGTCTAGCAAAGACCAAAGCATATATGGGATTGTAGCATACAACAGAGGAGGCATTACAAACAAAGACTGTGATACTTAGTAAATGGTGTTGAGACAACTAGTTTATCACATAAGGAAAAAAGTTAGATCCATGCTTTGTACCATACATATAAATAAATTCCAGATTAATTAAAGCTTTAAAAATTCAAGACAAAATATTCACGTGTACATTAAAGTAATTTAGAGTACAGAAAGAATTTATATATGACCATGGAGAAAAAAGTGATTTTTCAAGCAGTTCTCAAAAAGAAGACTAATAAACAAAATTAACTATATCAAAACTTAAAATTATCTGTGTTAAGAATGAAATTAGATTCCCATCTCTCACTATATGTAAAAATTAAATCAAAATGGATTAAAGACTTAAATCTAAGACCTCAAATTATGAAACTACTAGAAGAAAACAATTGGGGAAACTCTCCAAGATATTGGTCTGGGAAGAGTTTTTTTGAGTAAGACTTCAGAAACATAGGCAACCAAAGCAAAAATGGACAAATAGGATCACATTAAGCTAAAAAGTTTCTGCATAGCAAAGGAAACAATCAACAAAGTGAAGAGACAACTCACACAATGGGAGGAAACATTTGCAAACTACCTATCTGTCAAGGGATTAACAACCAGAATTCATAAAGAGGTCAAACGACTCAATAGGAAAAAAAATCAAATAATCCAATTAAAAATGAGCAAAAGATCTGAATAGACATTTCTCAAAAGAAGACATACAAATGGCCAACAGGTATATGAAAAAAATGCTCAACATCATTAGTCATCAGAGGAATGCAAATCAAAACCACAATGAAATATGATCTCACCCAGTTGAAATGGCCTTTATCAAAAATAGGAGCAATAGGCTGGGTGCAGTGGCTCACACCTGGAATCCTAGCAGTCTGGGTGGCCGAGGTGGGAAGATTGCTTGAGCTCAGGAGTTGGAGGTTGCAGTGAGCTATCGTGATGCCACTGCACTCTACCCACTATTCACGGCAACAGAGTGAGACTCTGTCTCAAAAAAAAAAAAAAAAAGACGAGCAATAACAAACACTGGAGAGAATGTGGAGAAAGGGGAACCCTCTTGCACTGTTGATGAGAATGTAAATTAGTGCAACTACTATGGAGAACAATATGGAATTTCCTCTAAAAACTAAAAATAGAGGCCGGGCACGATGACTCACACCTGTAATTCTAGCACTTTGAGAGGCCAAGGCAGGAGGATTGCTTGTGGCCAGGAGTTCAAAATCAGCCTGGGCAATAGTGAGGCCTCGTCATTACAAAAAATAAAAAAAATTATCTAGGCATGGTGGCATGCACTTGTAGCCCCAGCTACTAGGGAGGCTGAGGCAGGAGGATAACTTGAGCCCAGGAGTTGGAAGCTGTATCAAAAAGGTATCTGCACTCACATGTTTATTGCAGCACCATTCAAAATAGCCAAGATTTGGAATCAATCTAAGTGTTCATGAATGAATGAATGAATAAAGAAAATGTGGTACATATAGACAATGGAATATTATTCAGCCATAAAAAAGAATGAAATCCTGTCATTTGCAACAACTTGGATGGCACTAGAGAACCTTATGTTAAGTGAAACAAGCAAAGCACAGAAAGACAAATCTCTTATGTTCTCACTCATATGTGGGAGCTAAACATTAAAACAATTGATTTCAGGGAGACAGAGAGTAGAATGATGGTTACAAGAGGCTGAGAATGGTAAAGGAGAGGGGGGATAAAGAATGGATGGTTAATGGGTACAAAAATACAGTTGGATAAAAGAAATAAGATCCAGTGTTCGGTAGCACAATAGGGTGACTACAGTTAATTTATTATATATCCCAAAATAATGAAAAGAGTAGAATTGGAATATTCCTAACACGAAAAAAAATAGCTGCTTGAGGTGATGGATACCCCAATTACCCTGATTTGATCATTACACACTATGTGCTTGTATGAAAATATCACATGTACCCCATAAGTAGGTATAACTATTATATAGCCATAATTTAAAATAAAAAATTTAAAAATTATCTGCATTAAAATATGTCAAGTAGAAAATTAAAATGCAGTCAACAGATGGGGAGACAAAATTTTCAACAAAGAATTAGTTATACATACATGAGAAATATAAATATACACATTAGAATATATGTTTTAGGATCATGCGCACACATTTCTATAAATTACTAAAAGAAGAACAGACTATAGAAGAATAGACAGAGTAGAAATAGGCAATTCAGACCAGAGGAAATTCAAATGGCTTTATAAAAATTATTCCCAATTTTATAGATCATTAGGGTAATAAAAATTAAAACAATGAGATAGTGATTTACATCCATCAATTGGCAAATATTTAAATCTGATAATAATCAAGTGTTGGCAATGACCTGGGAAATGAGGTTCTCATATATTGCTGGTAGGAGTGGAAATTGATATGGGTGCTTTGGAGAGCAATTTGGCAATATCTAAGAGACACGGAATTGCACACATTCTAAGACACAGAACTAATGCTGACATACATGCCAGAAGAACTCTATCATGTGTCCTTAGGGAAGTGTATAAGGGTATTTATTTCAGCATCATTCATTTTAGTTAAAAAATTGAATCAATTCAAATTCTAGTCAGTATGGGAACAGATGAATAAATTGTGGTATTTTTGTAAGATGGAGTAATATACAGCAATTTTTTAAAAAGTGAACTAGGGTTATATAACAACAAGAATAAATTCTGAAACCAAAATATTTGGTAGTAAAAGTAGCAATTTCCAGAATACATTCCATACTTGTAGTAAAAGATATGTACATTTTAAAATTCAGAAATAATTGTGTCTTATGTATGAAATAAGCATGTTTCATATATGTAGTAAAAATTTTAAGAAGTATAAAGCAGGACTGCACAAATACCAACACTCCGGGGTGGCAAAGTGAGACTGGGGAAGGTAAAATAGGGACCTTCAAATCTATCTGTTAATTTGTTTCTTCACAAAGAGAAGCTAAGAAATACATACTGGAAAAATGTTTATTTACATTCGATATATTCAGTTGAGTAACAGGTACATAGGTGTTTTTTGAAGCACCCTTTGTACATTAAAAAAATAACAATATAAAACAAAGTAAGTAAAAGAGCTCTAAATTCATACCCTGGCCCAGAGTAAAAAATAGCAAGTCCATAAAAAATTACACAGAAAGATAAAGAGAGGTTCTGATGACTTTCTATACATAGGACATATATCCCCATGACAATCCTAAGAGGGCTGGGCTAGAACAGTTACTCAAGAGAGTTCCAGTCAGTGAATCCATGACTGTCAACCCCATATCCACCCAGCCCACCCTCATGGGTCAACAGTTGACCCTCATAAGATTTATTGCTGCATGACCAGGAAAAGGAGCTTTCTCAATCCCAGTTTCTAGGCTGAGGAACATTTTCTTCATAGATTCCAGAGAAAAGCCACAGAATGTCCCTTCCAAGAAGAAAAGCAAATCATATGTGATATTGCACAGGCTGGATCTTGTCATAAGGCTTCCCAGAGGTCTGGTGTCAGCAGAGTCTGATTAATGTGGGGAAAAAAAAGCTGTTTTTCTCACTAGCCTACAAGAAGCATAGCAGTTCAAGTACCCAAGTACTCCAGTGAAAAACTCTGATTCAGGGTCACAAAGATTAACAAATGGTTCACAATCTCTTTCCCCCTGGCAGTAACAAATAGACCAAGACCTTGGTAAGCTGGGCTAAGGAGTCATGTTTAGTCACCATGAATTACAACAAATAGCTATGAGAAGGTTAGTTCTATCCGAAGTGATCTACGAATTCAATGCAATCCCTATTAAAATACTAACATCATTTTTTGCAGATCTAGAAAACATAATTCTATGCTTCATATGCAACCAGAGAAGACCCTGTATGGCAAAAGCAACTTTAACCAAAAAGAACAAATTGGGAGGCATCACTTTACCAGACTTCAAGCTATACTACAAGGCTATAGTAACCAAAACAGCATGGTACTGACACAAGAACAGAGACATAAACCAATGGAATAGAACTAAGAACCCAGATATAAAACCATCCTCATATAGCCAACTGATCTTTGACAAAGCAGACAAAAACATACAATGGGGAAAAGAATCTTTATTCAGTAAATGGTACCAGGGAAATTAGATAGCCACATGTAGAAGACTGAAACAGGATCCACACCTCTCACCTCTCACAAAAATCAACTCATGGTGGATAACAGACTTAAACCTAAGGCATGAAACTATAAGAATTCTAGAAGAAAATGTTGGAAAAACTCTTACAGACATTAGTCTAGGTAAAGAATTTATGAAGAAGACCTCAAAGACAATCATAGCAACAACAAAAATAAATAAATGGGACCCGATTCAAATTAAAAAGCTTCTGCACAGCCAAGGAAATTATCACGAAAGCAAACACACAACCTACAGAACGGGACAAAATATTCTCATATTACACATCCGATAAAGGGTCGATAACTAGACCTATACAGAACTCAGGAAAATCAGCAAGAAAAATCAAACCCCATTAAAAAATGGGTAAAGGACATGAACAGAAACTTTTTGAAAGAAGACAGACTAATGGCCAATAAACGTGAAAAAATGCTCAACATCTCTAATCATCAGGGAAATGCAAATCAAAACCACAATGAGATATCACTTAACTCCAGTGAGAATGCCTTTTATCAAAAAGTCCCAAAACAACAAATG
>CAUYSK010059722.1:0-15546 GCA_963575035.1 Avahi laniger | reverse complement strand
TGTTCATTGCTCTTGAATTTTTGTTCTTTGTTTTTGACTGACTAAATTAATTTAAAAATGTTCTCTTTAAGCTCTGAAATTCCTTCTTTTGCTGGCCTAGTGTATTATTAAAACATTCTACTGTATTTTGTATTTTCTGAAGGAATTTTTTTATTTTCAGAAATTCTTTTTTAAATACATCTATGTCTTCAGTAATTTTTCATTCATTTTCTGAATTTTTTTTGTGATTTCTTTGAGTTGGTTTTTCATTTTCTCTTGGATTTCATTGAACTTCCTTACAAACCATATTTGGCATTTTTAACCTTTCATTTCAATGTTTTCATTTTTTTTGGAATCCATGACTGAAGATATGGTGTGCCCCTTTCAGGTGTCCTTTTGCTCTATTTCTTCTTCTTTTTTTTTTCTTTCTTTTTTTGAGCTCTTGCATTGATTCATTCTCATCTGTAGTAGCTGTAGATTCTTGTTTGCAGATTTTTCTTTGTTTCACGGATTTATTTTCCTCCTCACTCTTAAGGTTGTTTCTGTAGCATACGTTGGATAAGAACCTTTGGCTTTGTCTGGTGTACTTTGATGGGGGCCTAGGATCTGGACGGATACCTTCGTTATAGGCATGCTTAATGTGGTGGTTTTCTCAGTAGTTAGTCATTCTTACACTGTGTAAGTGGTGAGTATGTGTGTGGACAGATTCCCTGTCTTTTGTTGATGAGGGAAGATTGAGGTCTTTGAAATGATTTCACTTTCCCCAGCCCTGTGATTTTCTTAACAGTATGATTTATATGAGTTACCCAGTTTAATCTTTAGACAGTAAGTGATTTGATGGGTAAGGTTCAGTCATTCCTTTTGTTATTAGTTTTATGAGTCTCTAATATATTTTATATATTAACTTCTTATCAAAATAATAATTTGCTAATATTTTGTTTCATTTTATAGGTGATTTCTTCATTTTATTATTTCATTTGTTATAAAATAGATTTATGTGTGATGTTTTCTGTGTTATTTTATATCCAAACATATATTGCCCAGGCCAGTTTCAACATTTTTCTCTATGTTTTCTTCTAGCATGTTTAAAATTGAATGTCTTACAGTAACTTTATTAATTTATTTTGACTGATTTTTGTAGAGAGTGTGTGATATGTACCTAATATTATTATTTTGCATGTGAATACACAATTATCTCAACACTATTTAGTGATGATGATATTCTCTTTTCCAAATTGTGCATTCTTGGTACATAGGGCAAAAATCAGTGGACCATATGTATGTACATTTATATTTCTTCCCTTCATGCTGTTCCATTTGCATGTGTGTCAGGTTATATACAGTGCATTATTCTTTTTTTTTTATTTCAGCATATTATGGGGGTATAGATGTTTAGGTTACGTATGTCGCCCTTGCCACCCCTTTCCCCCCAAGTCTGAACTTCAAGCGTGACCATCCCCGGGATGGTGCACATCACACTCTTTGTGTATGCATACACCCATCCCATTCTCCCCCTACCCCTCACCCCTGCCCAACATCCAATAAATGTTATTGTTATATGTGCACTTATGTGTTGATCAGTTAATACCAATTTGATGGTGAGTATATGTGGTGTTTGTTTTTCCATTCTTGGGACACTTCACTTAGTAGAAGTGTTCCAGCACTCTCCAGGAGAATACAAGAGATGGTATATCACCATTGTTCTTAAAGCTGAATAGTACTCCATGGTATACATATCCCACAGTTTATTAATCCATTCATGTATTGATGGACACTTGGGTTGTTTCCACATCTTTGCAATTGTGAATTGTGCTACTATAAACATTCGGGAGCAAGTGTCTTTTTCACAGAGTGACTCTTGTTCTTTTGGGTAGATGCCAAGTAATGGGATTGCTGGATCAAATGGTAGCTCTACTTGTATCTCTTTAAGGTATCTCCATATTCCTTTCCACAGAGGTTGCACTAGTTTGCAATCCCACCAACAATGCATGAGTGTTCCTATCTCTCTGCATCCATGCCAACATTGATTGTTTTGGGACTTTTTGATAAAGGCCAGTCTCACCGGAGATAAGTGATATCTTATTGTAGTTTTTATTTGCATTTCCCTGATGATTAGAGGCATTTAGCATTTTTGATGTTTTTTGGCCATTATTCTGTCTTCTTTTGAAAACTTTCTGTTCATGTTCTTTGGCCACTTTTTGATAGGGTTGTTTGATTTTTTCTTCTTCATGTTTCTGAGTTCTAAGTAGATTCTAGTTATCAGCCCTTTATCGGATTTTTAGTATGCAAAAATTTTGTCCCATTGTGTAGTTTGTCTGTTTGCTGTTGTGACAGCTTATAAGTCTGTAGTAATCAAAACATCTTGGTACTGGCACAAAAATAGAGTCATTGACCAGTGAAACAGAACTGAGAAACCAGATATAATACTATCCTCGCGCAGAAGCTTTTTAATTTGATCAGGTCCCACTGATTTATTTTTGTTGTAGCTGTGATTGCCTTTGGAGTCTTCTTCATAAATTCTTTGCCAAGGCCAAGAATTTTTCCAACATTTTCCTCTAGAATTCTAATAGTTTCACTTTTTAGGTTTAAATCTGTTACCCAGTGTGAGTTGATTTTTGTGAGAGCTGACAGGTGTGGATCCTGATTCTGTCTTCTATTTGTGGCTATCCAATTTTCCCAACACCACTTATTGAATAAGGATTCTTTTCCCCAGTGTATAGTTTTGACTGCTTTGTCAAAGATTGGATGGTTATTTGAGGATAGTATTATATCTGGTTTCTCAGTTCTGTTTCACTGGTCAATGACTCTATTTTTGTGCCAGTACCAAGATGTTTTGATTACTACAGACTTATAATAAAGTTTGAAGTCTGGTAAATCGATACCTTTCACTTTGTTTTTATTGTCTAGAATTGTTTTCCCTATGCGGGGTCTTCACTGGTTCTATAAGAAGTGTAAAATTAATTTTTCTACATCTGTAAAGAATGATTTTGGTATTTTAATAGAAATTGCATTGAATCTGTAGATCACTTTGAGTAGTATAGACATTTTAGCAATGTTGATTATGCCGACCCATGATCAAGGTATGGTTTTCCACCTGTTTATAGCCACTGTTATTTCCTTCATAAATGTTTCATAGTTCTCCCTGTGAGGTCTTTTACCTCCTTAGTTATAGATATTCCAAGGTACTTTATTTTCTTGTTTGCTATTGTGAAGGGAATTGTGTCTTTGATTTGGTTCCCAGTATGACTGCTATTGGCCTATATGAAACCCTCTGATTTGTATGTATTGATTGATTTTATATCCTGAGAATTTACTGAATTCATTTATCAATTCCAGGGGCCTCTTGGTTGAATCCATGGGGTTTTCTAGATATAATATCATGTCATCAGCAAATGATGAGAGTTTAATCTCTTCTGTTCCCATTTTTATGCCTTTAATTCCACTCTCTTCCCTGATTGACATGGCCAGGACTTCCAGCACTATGTTGAATAGAAGTGGAGATAGCGGGCAACCTTGTCTGGTTCCAGTTCTAAGTGGGAATGCTTTCAGTTATTTTCCATTCAGTATGATGTTGACCGTGGGTTTGTTATATATGGCTTGCATCATTTTTAGGTAAGCTCCATCTATACCTATTTGGTTTAGTGTTCTTATCATAAAAGTGTGTTGAATTTTGTCAAATTCTGGCTCTATGTCTATTGAGAGAATCATGTGGTTTTTGTTTTTGCTTCTGTTTATGTGGTGAATTAGGTTTATAGATTTGCAAATGTTGAACCATCCCTGCATTTCTGGGATGAAGCCCAGTTGGTCATGATGGATTATTTTCTTAATAAGCACCTGGATTCCGTTAGCTAGTATTTTGTTGAGAATTTTTGCTTCTATATTCATAAGGGATATTCGCCTGTAGTTTTCCTTTTTTGTTGCATCCTTTCCTGGTTTTGATATCAGGGTTATGGTGACTTCATAAAATGTGTTGGGGAGAAATCCATCCTTCTCCATGTTGTGGAATAATTTCTGCAGGATAGAAACCAGTTCTTCTTTGTAGTATGGTAAAATTCGGGTACGAAACCGTCTGTTTCAGGACTTTTCTTTTTTGGAATGTTTTTTATTGCTGTTTCAATTTCAGTCCTTGATATTGGTCTGTTGAGGAATTCTATTTCTTCCTGGTTGAGCCTAGGTAGGCTGTGTGTTTCTAAGAATTTGTCTATTTCCTTCACATTTTCCAGTTTGTGTGCATAAAGTTTTCTGTGATATTCACAAATTCTATCATGAATCTCCATGGCATCGGTTGAAACTTTTCCTTTCTTGTTCCTGATGGAGCTTATTAGAGATTTTTCTTTTCTGTTTTTCATTCGTTTAGAAAAAGACATGTAATTTTTTTTTCACTTTTTCAAAGAACCAACTTTCTGTTTTATTAATATTCCATATAGATTCCCTGTTGTCAATTTCATTTAGTTTTGATTTGATCTTATTAATTTCCCTTCTTCTGCTAGGTTTGGAGCTGGTCTGTTCTTCTTTTTCCAGTTCTTTGAGTCGATTCATTAGATTGTCTTTCTCTGTTCTTCTTGACTTTTGGATGTAGGCATTTATGGAAATAAAGTTTCCTCTCAGGACTGTTTGGCTATGTCCCACAGATCTTGGTAACTTGTGTCATCTTTGTCATTTAGTATAAAGAATCTTTTGATTTCCATCTTTACTTCCTCCTCTGTGAAGGAATGATTCAGCAGAAGGTTGTTTAATTTCCATGACTTTGTGTAGAGATGTTTCTGTTGGGGTTGATTTCTGTTTTTATTCTGAGGTGATCTGAGAAGATGTACGGTATAAGTTCTATTTTTTAAAATATTTTGAGACATGTTTTGTGTCCTAGAATATGGTCAATTTTAGAGAATGTCTCATGAGCTGATGAAAATAACATACATTCAGTGGTTTTTGGGTAGAATGCCCTGTAAATGTCAGACAGGCTTATTTGTCCTAGAGTTCTGTTTAAGTCCATTATTTATTTGTTAATTTTCTGTTTGGAGGATCAGTCTTGTGCTGTCAGTGGGATGTTGACGTGTCCTACTATTATGGTGTTGCTGTTTATCAAGTTGTTTAGATCAAATAGAGTTTGCTTTCTGAATCTGGGTGCACCTAAATTGAGTACATACATATTTAGAGTTGTTATGTCTTCTTGTCGAATTGTACCTTTCACCATTATATAGTGACCTTCTTTATATTTCATTACTTTATTTTTTTTAAAAAAAAAACTAAGCTGTCTGAGATCAAAACTGTCACATCAGCCTTCTTTTGGCTTCCATTTTCTTGAAATATTGGTTTACACCCTTTTACCTTGAATTTAAATGCATCCTTGAAGATTAAATGAGCTTCCTGGAGACAGCAGATACTTTACTTATATTTTTTTATCCATTTGGCCAGCTTGTGTCCTTTGAGAGGAGTGTTCAAGCCATTCACATTCACTGAGAGAACTGATAAGTGGAGTGAATTACTTTTAATTCTCTTGGGTTTCATTCTGTTGTTTTGTTTTCTGTCTGGAGCCATTGCTGAATCTAGGCTTTGATCTTTAACTTTTGAGTGGATTCACATTTGTGAGTGTTTATTTTGCTGATTCTTGTGTAATTCAGTTCTGAGTGCTTCTTGGAGAGCTGGTCTTGTCTTGGTGAATTCCCTCAGTATTTGCTTATCTGAGAATGTCTTTATTTCTCCTTCACATAGGAAACTTAGTTTTTCAGAGCACAAGATTCTAGGCTGGGCATTATTCTGTTTCAGAAGAGTGAGAATGGGACCTCAGTCCCTTCTTTTTGCAGGGTTTCGATTGACAAGTCTGGAGATTTTCCCGATGGGCTTTCCTTTGTATGTTACTTCTTTTTTTCACCTTTCACCTCATAGAAGGGTCTCTTTAGTCGATATTTTGGTCAATATGATGACTGCCTGATTTGCACTGAATCTCACTGTGGTCCGTTGAGCTTCTTGTACTGTGTATCTAGATGTTTAACAAGGTCTGGGAAATTCTCCTCTAATAATTCTTCAAATAGCTTATCCAGCCCCTGAGTGTTTTCTTCTTCACCTTCTGGAATCCCTATTACCCTCAGGTTCGGTTTTTTCACATAATCCCGCATTTCTCATCGGCTTATTTCTTTTCTCTTAATTTTCTACTCGATCTCTGTGACTGACTTGTTTAAATGAAAAGAATTGTCTTTGATCTCTGAGATTCTTTCTTCTGTTTGATCTACCCTGTTCTTTAGGCTTTCCACTGTGTTTTGTAGTTCCCTGAATAAGTCCTTAATTTCCAGGAGATCGGTTTGATATTTCTTTAATATTTCAATTTGTTTAGTGAATTTTTTCTTTCAAGTCCTGTTTTTTTTTTGTGGTTTCTTTGTGTTGTTTATCTATTTATTTTCTTGCATATCATTGAGTTTTTTTACAATCCATGTGTGAAATTCTTCTTCTGTCATTTTAGTGTTTTCAGTTTGGTTAATACCAGTTGCTAGGGGGCTGTTGTTCCTCTTTGTGGGTGTGCTTTCTGTTTGAGTATTCATACTTCCATAATTCTTTCACTGGTTCCTTCCCATCTGTATTAGTTGTTCCTTCTTGCCTTTACATTTTCATTTGGAAAATGACATGTCCGGTTTAGTCTCTGAGCCAGTAGGTGGTGTTTGTGAGTGAAATTCGACCACACCCTTTATAATGAATCAGTAGATACAGTAAAGGGGTGTGCAGAATGACCTCCCTGTCAGTAGGTGGCACTTGCTGGGAAGAGTGAGCTGCAGTGCTTTTTTTGGGTCCTGTAGCCAGCTCTTGTTCCTCTGGAGTGGCCCTCTTGTGCCTAGGGAGGTGAGTGAAGTTTTACATGGGTATTTATAGGTTCAGAGATCGGTTGTCAGGGATAACAGATTTACATAATAACGGGTCATTTGTTTTCAGTTAAAAATCTTTCAGAAGGCTACTATAGATCCCTTAACTAACTCTGATTACAAAATCTTTCCAGGACAAACTTCTAAGTTCTAAGATAAAGCTATTACTTAACAGAAAGGTCAAACAGAGATATAGTCACTCCATATTTCTTTATATAGTTATTCCAGATAGAGACAGATCATCAGAAGTCAAGCAGGAACTGCCCCTTGGACTAATTGCTTTTAGCCGCAGGTATTCGTCTCTGGACAGACACTCTTTGATCAGTTCTCATTCCATGATTACATGTAGACCTTGCTTTGTCTTTCAAAGCAGGTGAGAACCACGGAGTTGAGATCACAGCATCAACTTGGAAGGCAGCTGCTGCTGACCTTTGAGATGCCCTCCTGAGGTGGAGCAGCTTTTGATATGCAAACTAACATGTTCACGTATTCTTTCAGGGAAGAGCCCTGTAAAACGCTAAGACCATTTCTATCTCTAATACAGTAATATTAACTATGGAGCGACATATCTCTACAACCACAGGAGCATTTGTTGTCTTGGGATGTTTTTAAAATAGGCATTTGCACTTCAGTTTCGTGATATTTCATTGTGAACTTGATTTAAATTTCTTTGACAATTAGAGATGTTGAGAATTTTTTATATATTTGTTGGCCATTAGTTTATGTTTTTCTAAAAGTATTTCTTCATGTATTTTGCCCACTTTAAAATTGTGTCATTGTATTTTTTTTGGCTGGCTACTTTGCCTGAATTCTTTGTGGGTTTTGATTATCAGTTTTTTATATGATGTATAGAATGCGAATATTTTTCGTATGTCATTCTGTAGGTTGTCTATTTGCTCTTTTGATTGTTTTCTAGGTGGTTTAGAAAACTTTAAATTTTATCAGGTAACATATTTAATTTTGTTGTTCTGTGATTGCTTTCGTGATCAGTTTTGCATAAACTGATGTCTGTAAGAGTTTTCTAACATTTTCTTCTAGAATTCCTATGGTTTCATGACTTACATTCAAGTGTATTATCCATTATAAGTAAATTTGGGTGAGTAGTGACAGGTGCTGATCCTGATTCAGTCGTCTACATATGACTTCTCCCCAGACTTTCCAGCACCATTTATTGAATAGGGATTCTTTTCCCCAGTGTATGTTTTTGCCTATTTTGTCAAAGATCGGAGGAAATATGAGGATGGATTTATAGCTGAGTTCTCTGTTGTGATCCATTGGTCTTTGTCTCTGTTCTTGTGCCATTAGCATGCTCTGTTGAGTATCGCAGCTTTGTAGCATACTGGTAAAGTATGTCTGGTAAAGTAATACCTCCTGATTTGTTCCTTTTGTTTAGGGTTGACTTGTCTATTCAGGCTCTTTTTTGGTTCCAATGAAGCCTAGAGTTATTTTTTTTTTACTAGATCTGAAATCAATTACTTTCTTATTTTAGTGAGGATTTCATTGAAATGTGAATCACTTTGGGGTAGTACAGGCATTTTAATATTGTTGATTCTTCTGATTCATGAGCATAACATATAGATTTAATTTGTTTACATCTTGTGCAATTTATTTCCTCACTGATTCATAGTTATCCTTTGTAGGTCTTTCATTTTTTTGGTTATATATATTTCTATATATTTTATTTTCTTCATTGCTATTGCAAAAATCAGGGAGTCTTTGATTTGATTCTCAACTAGACTGTTTTTGGCATGTAAAAATGCTACTAATTTGAGTACGTTGATTTTGTAATCTTAAACTTTGCTAAATTTGTTTATAAATTCCAGTAGTCTCATGGCAGAAAGTTTGGGGTTTCTATATATAAGATTATACCATCAGTAAAGAGTGATAGTTTTGTCCCTTCTTTCTCTTTTTGAGTTCACTTAATTTCTTTCTCTTGCCTCATTGTTCTGGCTAGAAATTCCAGCACTAAGTGTAATAATAGTGACTGTAGTGGGAAACTCTAGTGCCAGTTTTAAACAGGAATGCTCTCAATTTTTCCCTGTTGAGAATGATGTTGGCTGTGGGTTTGTCTTATGTGGCTTTTATAATTTTGAATCAACTTCCAACTAATCACGTTTAAATTTTTTTTTATTTAAGCATATTATGGGGGTACAAATGTTTAACCCTATTTTGTTTATTGTTGCTCCATGAATTAATGTAATTCACGTGTTTGAAGACAGGATTTGTCTTAGGAGTTTTGAAGAGCTTTGCCCTGAAGGAATATGTGAATATGTTGGTTTGCATTTCAAACGCTGTTGCACTGGAAAGAGCGTCTCTGAAAGACAGTAGCTGTTGTCTCCCATAAGGTGCCATGTTTCTCAGATCTGAAGGTTTGGAGTTGCTTTGTAAAACAAAGTGAATCTGTTAAAAACTACAGGATGAGAGCTGACAATGGAGTGCCCCTCTGGAACAGACAGCTGCCCTAATGGCTAAAAGCAAAGCTCTTGTTTTAACACTCTAGACTACGTGTCTTCATTCACAATAACCTAATAAATATAGAGCCAACATATCTCTGTTTAATCTCTCTGTTAAGTGATAAACTTACCTTAGAACATAGAAGTTAATCTTTGGAAGATTTTATAACCATTTGTTCATGTAGATAGAATTAGTTAAAAGATCTGTAGAAGCCTTTTGAAAATCTGTTAACCTGAGAGGAAATACCTGTTGTTATGTAAATCTGTTACCCCTGGCAATTAATCACGATTCCTTATAAGTTACCATATAAGACCTCATTCAGGGCTTTTTTAGACCCACGGAGAAGGTCTAGGTCCCTTGAGATCCCGCTTTGCCTATAATCTTCATAAACTTATAAAACTATATCTTTGTCTCAGCGTATTATTTCATTTCTTTCATTTTCCATTTTCTCTATTATTTTCTTATCCCTTGCAACTCTACCAAAGGGACCCAGTTTTGTTGCTGGGAGCTTACCCGCCTCCCCACAGTTTATGGTTCTTATCAGAAAAGGGTACCAAATTTTGTCACCTGCTTTTTCTGTATCTATTGAGATGATCATGTGGTCTTCGTTTTTTCTTCTATTTATGTAGTGAATCACACTTATAAATTTCCATATGCTGAACCATCCTTTCATCTCTGAGATTATACTGACATGATTATGAATTATTTTTTGGTTTTTGATGTGCAGCTGAATAAAGTTTTCTGGAATTTTCATTAATGTAGTTATGAATTTCACTATGTGGGTCTTTCACATTCTGGATTAGATTTATTCTTTTGTATTTTTTGTGTAGTTATTACAGATGGGATTGTTTCAAAAGCTTTTTTCGAATGTATTTTAGTGTGCATAAAGCTGCATATTGTTGTATTCTGAATTTTTGTTTAAAAACTTTATTTAATTTGATTATTAGCTCTGACAGCATTTCTTGGTGGAATTTTCAGTGTTTTCTCTATGTATGATCATGCCATCTCCCTAAAGGGACTTTTTCAGTTTTATTTATTTATTTATTTTCTACCTAACTGCTGTGACTAGAATTTTAAATAGTATGTTGAATAGAATTGTTGAGAGTGATCGTCTGTGTTTTCTTTGGGATCTTAGAGGAAAGGTTCTCAACTTTTCCTTGTTGAGTTTGGAATTAGTTGTGGATTTGTCATGTATGGTCTTCATTGTTAAGTTCATTCATTCTATACATGATTTCTTTTCTTTCTGTTCTCTTTCATTCTTCTTCTCTTTTATTTTTTCTTTTCTTTTTTTCTTTTTCTCTTCTTTCCCATTTGCACTGAGTTCAGTAAATGATATGCACAAACTATACCATGTAATTTGTAGGTACTATGCTATTCACTTTTTATTGTGACATAATATTGTGGATACGTATGGACACAATCAATATTTTTTGCATTCATATACCATCCTTTCTATATCTAATTTGTTAAAATTTTTTATCACCAAAATATATTAAATGTTTGGAAATGTTTTTCTGAGTCTATTGAGATAGTTCCAAAATTTTGTCCTCATTCTCTTAATGTGTTATATCACATTTACATAATTGTATATGTTCAATCATCCTTGTATTCCTAGGATAAATGCAACTTCAGTATGATTAATGCTCCTTTTAATGTGCAATTGAATAAGTTTGTCAGTATTTGTTTGAGGATTTTTATTTATATGTATAAAGATCAAGTGGGCTTTATCCCAGGAATGCGAGAATAGTTCAACATACCTGAATCAATAAATGTGATACAACACACAAACAAAAACAAAAAAAGACCATATGATCATCTCAAGAAATGCAGAAAAAACATTTGCTAAAATCCACAACATTTCTATGATAAAAACCTTCAATAAACTAAGGGTAGAAAGAATATATCTCAGAATTATTGAAGCCATATATAACAAATTCACAGCCAACATTATACTGAGTGGAAAAAAGTTGAAAACGTTCCTCATAAGAAGTTATGTAAGGCAAGGATGCCCATTGTGAGAAATCCTATTTAACATAGTGCTGGAAGTTCAAGCCACTGCAATCAGGCAAGAGAAAAATGTTAGTGTTGTCCAAATCAGAAAAGAGGAGGTCAAACTATCACTCTTTGCTGATGAGACGATCATGTATCTAGAAAACCTCCAATTTTTTTTAAGAGTCTCCAATAATTGATAAATAAATTCAGCAATGTCTCAGGGTACAGAATCAATGTATATAAATCAGCAGCATTACTATGTAACAATAACCATCAAGCCACAGGTAAGCTTAAAGGCTCAATAATATTCACAATAACTGCAATGAAAATTAGATACCGAGGAATATACTTAACAAAGGGGGTGAAAAATCTCTACAAGCAGAACTCAAAAGCTCTGAGGAAAGGGATTGAAGAGAATACAAACAAATGGATCAATATATCATGCTCATGGTTTAGTAGAATCAACATTGTTAGAATGCTCATTAACCCAAAGCACTTTACAAATTCAATGTAACCTTCATCAAATTAGCAACATCATACTTCACAAATCTGGAAAAAGAATAATTATGTTGCAAGTTTTCATTGAAAACTGGCTATTTCTGGGTTCTGAGTTCTGTTCCATTGGTCCGTGTCTCTGTTCTTGTGCCAATGCCATGCTGTTCTTCTTACTATAGCCTTGTATTGTAGCTTGAAGTCTAGCAACTTGATGCCTCCAAATTTGTTCTTTTTGTTTAAGAGTTCTTTTGCTATCCAGAGTCTTCTGTTGTTCCATATGAAGTATAGAATTATTTTTTTTGTATATCTGCAAAAAATGATGTTGGTGTTTTAATAGGGATTGCACCGAATCTGTATATCACTTTGGCTAGCATAGACATTTTAACAATGTTGATTCTGTCAATCCATTAGCATTCAATCTGATGATGTGGCAACTCTGAAAATTAAATTAGT
Organism: Avahi laniger; assembly: GCA_963575035.1. Lineage (NCBI taxonomy): Eukaryota > Metazoa > Chordata > Mammalia > Primates > Indriidae > Avahi > Avahi laniger. Next base: position 3,325 of record CAUYSK010059722.1, on the reverse strand, counting down.
GTCTTCCATCTAGGATTTTTTTTCCACCTTAGTTTCCTTCTGAGTCTTCTATTTTCTGGGCACATATAGTGACACTCTAACTTCCTCCATTCATACAGTTGTTTTAAAATTTCTTGATATTTAATAGCTGGTTCTCAAAATGTAACAAAGTAAAAAATAAAGGTGCTGGGGTAGGGGATGGTGGTGGACACTAGACTTTGAAATCACCTGAAACTCATGTCCATTGGAGGATGAGAAACTTGCTTTTTGGAGGATTGCAATAATGGATGTCTGCTTTTATTTCTGAAACTCTATAGCCATAATGAACAATCAGCAATCATATATTTCTAATATCTTAGGTCATGCAACTAAAACAAAATATTATATATTGGGTTGTTTAATTAAAATACTTTCATTTTTAACCTTCCTTGATACCAACATGTCGAAAATCAGGTTGCCTACATGGTCAAGTTTTACTGAAGTTCTTTTTCCTGGCTTTAAAATGGCTCCCTTCTTCATATGTCCTCCCATGGCAACCTTCGATACACTCAAGTTCAAAAATAACTACATCAGAGAGCTTGTGCCATTGATGTTGACCAGGAAAGTAAACATCACCATGTACTTTTTACTCCATCATCTTCTAAGAATTTTCTCCCAAATATTTAGGATTTGTAGTCTTGTAATGATATAATCATTAGTTGACATTATTTTAAACACTTTAAATATGCCTCTTTCACTTCTGATTTTCATGTTTTGTTTTATTTTGTTTTTGAGAAAAAAATTATTAATCTTATTTATAATTTATTACATATAATTCTTCATTGATGAACTGTCTCTCTTTTTATTTCCACTCTTCCTGGAAAAACTATTATTTTTGTTTCAGCAATTTGTCTATAATACATTCTTGGATAAACCTGTTTCCGATATTTTGATTCTGCTTAGAATCCCTTGATCTTTAATGTGAAGATTCATGTATTTCAACATCTTTAATATTTTAAGGCATAAAACATTATGTATATCCTCTCTTTTCTCTTATTCTATATATCCAATCATGTACATTTTTGTATTCTTGATGACATATGCCTAATGATCTCTAAAGTGTACCCTCTCTCTCTCTCTCTGCATATATATATGTGTGTGTATATATACATATATATTTATTTGTTCATAAGACCAGATAGCAAATGACCTATCTCCAGGTTTACTAAGTATCCTCTAACTTGCTTGAAACTGGTGTTGGAAAGTTGTTTATTTTTTTAAAAAATTTAATTATTACATTTTGAAACTTCAAAAGCTTTGGTTTGATTTCTTTTATAATTTTTATGTACTTATTAAATTTCTATTTTACAATATATTTTTATTCTTGATACCTTTAGTTATATGTTTATTTTTATGATCTTTTCATATGTACAATAGTTGAGTTAATATTTGTTGTTTACTAAATCCAATGTTTGGTGCATTCTCATGAATGGTTTCTTAAAATTATATTCCTGTTCATAGGCTTTATTAACATCCTGCATCCTGGCATGCCTTATAATCTATTGTAAACTACTTTATATATTAAATTTTATAATAAAGGTACGTAGAAAAATTAATATCACCCACTCTCTGATGATTTATTTATGTTTTCTTTTTGTTTGTTAGGGTTTTGTGTTGTGTAAACATATTATTTTATTTTATTTTATTTTATTTTAATTTAATTTTATTTTTTCCAAAATGCTTTCTAGACTCTATTGTCTTAGGTGCGGCCACAGGCACTTTTTGTCCATTAGAGTCATCTCCAACAGTGTATTACAGGAGATTTATTAAATACTAGAGTTAAAAATTTTAAAAAAATAACCTAAAATACATATCTTTTTGTACAATATAGATTGACTCTGTGTTGAGGTATTTCTTAACACTTGCAAGGCCATTCTGGTTTAGTATTTATTTGTTATATGGCTGAGCCTAAAAATCAGATAGAGGTGAAAACTTATTTTTCTTTTCAGGCTTTTTCAAACTATGCATACAACCAGGGAATATGTGTGGCCTCTTTCAATTCATAGCATATGTTATAATTTATAAAATACTCTATTCCACAATGTATATAATTTCGAGAACTCTTCCTTCCCTGGGTTTTTGGTCTAATCATTGCTGATAGAAACTATTACTGTTTTCATCAAATTGGTATTGTTAATACCTGATAGTTTAAATGTTTTGATATATTCTTCCAGGAAAGACACATCAATATGGCAATGCAATGAGAAAGACAAAAGAAAGACACCTGCACCCAAATATTTATAGCAGCAAAATTCACAATTGCTAAAATGTGGAAACAATCCAAGTGTTCATCAATACATGAGTGGATTAATAAAATGTGGTATTTGTATACCATGGAGTACTATTCAGCTTTAAGAAACAATGGTGGCCGGGCACTGTGGCTCATACCTGTAATCCTAGCTCTCCCGGAGGCCAAGGCGGGCGGATTGTTTGAGCTCAGGAGTTCGAAACCAGCCGAGCAAGAGCAAGACTCCATCTCTACTAAAATTAGAAAGAAAGTAATTGGACAACTAAAAATATATATAAAAGACTAGCTGGGCATGGTGGCACATGCTTGTAGTCCCAGTTACTCAGGAGGCTGAGGCAGAAGGATCTCTTGAGCCCAGGAGTTTGAGGTTGTTGTGAGCTAAGATGATGCCGTGGCACTCTAGCCTGGGCAACACAGTGAGATTCTGTCTCAAAAAAAAAAAAAAAAAGAAAGAAAGAAAAAAAAGAAACAATGGTGATACAGCACTTCTTGTATACTGCTGGATAGAGCTGGAATGCATTTTACTAAGTGAAGTATCCCAAGAATGAAAAAACAAGCACCACATGTACTCACCATCAAATTGGTATTAACTGATCGTCACATAAGTGCACATATAAGAATAACATTTATTGGGTGTTGGACAGGAGGGAGGGGGACGAGGGGACGGGTATATGCATACACAAAGACTGTCATGCCCACCATCTGGGGGATGGACACGCTTGAAGTTCAGATTTATGAAGGGAGGAGGGCAAGGGCAACATACATAACCTAACATCTGTACCCCTGTAATATGCTGAAATTAAAAAAAAGAAAGAAAATAGATTTACCTTTATACAAGAGCTGATGTAGTCTACTACTAATACACATGTATAACAAGGAATACTAAAGAGAAATCATTAAGTAGACATGAAAGCATAATTCATAGAATTTTCAGTAATAGTCATAAGAAAAAATATACCAGTAAAGTTAAATATAGGTATATGTAAAGGCCATTTATATATGTACAATTATTTATTATTTTCAGTAATATGAATTATATAAAGTTTGTACATTTTTTTT
>CAUYSK010059721.1:0-67444 GCA_963575035.1 Avahi laniger | reverse complement strand
CAAGCCTGAGCAAGAGCGAGACCCCGTCTCTACTAAAAAAAATAGAAAGAAATTATCTGGACAACTAAAAATATATGGAAAAAATTAGCCGGGCATGGTGGCGCATGCCTGTAGTCCCAGCTACTCGGGGGGCTGAGGCAGTAGGATCGCTTGAGCCCAGGAGTCTGAGGTTGCTGTGAGCTAGGCTGCTGCCATGGCACTCACTCTAGCCAGGGCAACAGATTGAGAGTCTGTCTCAAAAAAAAAAAAAAAAAAAAAAGTAAGTAGGGGCAATAGCAACTAAAATTGCACACTTACTATATTTTAAGCATTATGCTGGGGCTTTATGTATACCTCATTGAATCGTCACAAAGCCATATACGCTGGTACTATTATCCCCATTTTACAGATGAGGAAACTGAGACAAAAGAGTAACATATCTGAGGTCATAGAGCTAGTGAATGGATGAGTGAGGATTCAGTCTGGCTTCAGAATCTACCTTCCTAAATACCACATTATCCTGTCAGGGCTGGAAATGTCATAAGAAATTTAGACATTTTGTAAACCTAACAATTCAAGCTATTGTTTTCTCACGTTGTTTTGATTATAAACATTGCCTTTCCACCTCAGTCAGCACACCTGGCTTTGCATTTCATCAATTTTCCAGAGGTCAAATCTGTCCTCGCAGGACGAGGATTTCCTCCACACAACATAAAAGCCCTCGTAGCTCTGTAATTTGTCCTCATGGAAACTGAGGTAGGTTCCTCTGTGAGGGTGACTGTGTCCCCTGTGAACAGGCTTGTGCAGAGAAAGAGGGTCCAGAGTGCTGAGCCCTGAGCATTTCCTCACCCCGCGGGCAAAGCCAGAGAAGCCACCACAGGAACCACAAGAGCTGAAGAAGGAGTCTAGGAAGACCATCATACGGTGGTCAAGAGAAAGATTGGTCAGCCTTGTCAGGTGCTTCAGAGATCAGAGAAAATGAAAACAGAAGTTGGATTTGGTGGTTGAGTGCATCCCTGACCTGTGAAAACCTGTGCACTAAGGTGGGGAAAGCCAGTAGTTGCTTCGAGGGGCTGCGCAGTGAATGGGTAGTGAGTCTACGGTCAAGGTGTCAAGTAGAAGACTGACTGCAGAGGTTTGGCAGTCAGGAAGAACTGAAATTGGATGGTAGCTGGAGGGGTGATGGGGCCAGTGAAGCTGTTTTCCTCCGTTGAAAGATCTGTTCTGACCATATCTGAAGGCAACAGAAGAAAGAACTTGATAGCAAGGAAGAAATTGAAGATTTCTGGAGTAATGTTAATAGTTATCACATATTGAATGCTTACTGTGTGCCAGGTACTGGGAGAAGCATATTTTCTATTCTGTCTTATTTACTCTGCATAGCAATCCTGGGAAGTGGGTAGTCAAGCTCCCTTTTACAGATGAGGAAACAGAAGCTTAGAATTTAAGCACCTTGTCCAAGCTCAGACTGCTCTACTAATTTATATAGTTTTGTTTGTTTTTTGTTTTTTTTTTTTTTCTCAGAGACAGGGTTCTCACTCTGTTGCTCAGGCTGGGGTGCAGTGGTGTGATCATAGCTCACTGCAGCCTCAAACTCCTGGACTCCAGCGATCCTCCTGCCTCAGCCTCCCAAGTAGCTTGGGTTATAGGCGTGCACTACCGTGCCCAGCTAATTTTTTGTGTGTTTTGTAGAGATGGGGGTCTCACTGTGTTGCCCAGGCTGGTGTCAAACTCCTGGCCTGAAGCGATCTTCCTGCCTTGGCTTCCCAAAGGGCTGGGATTAAGGTGTGAGCCACTGTGCTTGGCCTAATTTATATAGTTTTAAGCTGAGGTCCGTCAAGTTACATCATAGATGTAACTGAGTGAGCACATTACAGGGGAGATAGAGCCTGAGAAGAGAAGTACCTTTCTTCGTCTGAGACCAGAAGGAAGGATTCCTGAATTCAGATGGAGAAAGGGAGATGGATCAACTCTTTGATCCTTCTTTAAGTGCATGTGTTGTGCCCAGTGTCGGGTTCCGTGCTGCTCTTTGCCCCTTGGTACTACCCTCCGCTGCCCTCACTGCTGCATACTGAAAGAGCCGCAAGCTGTTTGAGGGGTGTCTGCACTTTTTTCCTATGGCCCAAGTCCTCTTGAAGAGGCGGGGCATCAGAAATCAAGAGGAGGTTTCAAAAAAACCAACTGTGTGGACATTGAATACACTGGCAATATTGGCTTGGCCCCATGGCCTCCCAGCATCTAATGTACTTGGCATAGAATAGAGGGATGTGTACACGTGTGTGTGTGTGTGTGTGTGTGTGTATTTTTCTTTTCCCTTGTATTTATGGGTGTTAATATAACCAGCCAGCCAAGTCTATGAAGTCTGATAGAAGTTAATCAGGGTCTGATTTTTAGACACATTTTTTCTTTAGGTTTTCTTTCAGCTATCTTCAGGTTTCTAGCTATTACGCACTTACATGTTCCAGAGACCTGAATCTTACAGCCTTTAGGACCAATTATCATCCTCATAAAATGTTTGAAGATTGTACACGTTCTCTACTCCAAAAAGCCTCTATAGTGGTGAGCATAGCTGTCTTCCAAAAAGCTTCTGCAAATGCATTTTCCTGTTTTTTTCATGCTTTAACCCTTTCTAAAGAAGACATTCTTTGGGGGTAACTTGTTTAGTTTGAGTCTCATATTTCCCTGCAGTACTGCTCTTTCTTTATGTGGTTTGGCAACCATTGCGAAGGGGCTTTTGGATTTCCACATGGATGGCTCCTGCTATTTCAAGAAAATCTTTATGAAATGATAAAGGAGGTAGAGGAGGAGACAAAAGGACTGGAGAGACAAAGGCAGAGGAATCTAGTACCACCTGATTTTAGTCATACCACCTGATTTTAGGAGAGTCTTAATTGCCTCTACTATCACTTTTATTTTTCCTGCCTAATTATATAGATCTTTTGCCTCTTTATTGTTGAAGAGTAATTTGTTAAAGTAGACAACTCAGCAGTTACTGTAATATTTATTTCTATTGGACTTTCAAGTGTTCTCTTATTTCTTCTTTAAATTAATTTATAAGGAGACTTAATTCTTAGTATATTTCTGGTCTATATTAGCTGTAGTTTCACATTATCCTTTTGTTTTTCTCAGAAGCTTTGACTATCTTAGCAGGCTCTTACTTTCTTTCCTATCCTCTGTAAATGATTTTTTGTTTTTTTCTAAAGACAGGGTCTCACTCTGTTGCCCAGGCTGGAGTGCAGTGGCTCAATCATAGCTCACTGCAGTCTTGAACTCCTGGGCTCAAGTGATTCTTCACATCTCAGCTTCCCAAGCAGCTGGGACTACAGACGTGCACTACGACACCCAGTTAATTTTCAAAATTTTATGTAGAGACAGGGTCTTGTTATGTTGCCCAGGCTGGTCTTGAACTCCTGGCCTCAAGTGATCCTCTTGCCTTGGCCTCCCAAAGTGCTGAGATTACAGACGTGAGCCACTGCTCCTAGCCTATAAATGGTTGTTTTTTTATAAAACTCATTTGTTTTGGACATTTCATAAATGCTCTTTTATTATGTTTTTCTCCCCAACGTAAGGTCATTCCTCCCTGCAGTTTCTGCTCATTGAATGGCTTTCCTAAAGTCCTGTTTGGGTATTGACATCAAGGCTGACAGGGAGGGGAATCTGGTTAGGCCCTGGCAGTGAGCAGAAAATGAGCATGTCATTGGGCCTTGGGGCAAAGACCTTCATACACTCTGTATGTGAAGGGAGGGTAAATTGGTGGACCTAGGCGTAACTAAGTAGGAAACTTAGAACCTTTCTAGAGAAATAGTTGAGAAAGCATGGAGGCATAAGTGACAAGACATGGAGGAAGGGCCTTCTGGCCAGGAATTGGAGAATCTAGTTCAAGTAACTTTGTCAATAGAATCCTGGGGAATGGTGTGTGGGGTTTGAGAAAATGGGGAAAAGTAGTTTCAGCCTGATATTGGATGAAGGGAGGGGCACTCTCTGGGATTCAGACCAAAATGAGCTTTCTTTAGTATTCAGAGCAATGATTCTCAACTGGGACAATTTTGGCACCCCTACTCCGAGACACTAGCAATGACTGGAGATGTGTTTGGTTGTCACACTTTGGGAACGTGGGTGCCGCTGGCATCTAGTGGGTAGAGATGCTGTAAATTTCATACAGTGCACAAGACAGCCTCCTACAGCCAAGAATTATCTAGCTAAAGATGTCAGTAGTGCCAAAGTTAAGAAACTCTGCTTTAGGGAGCATCTTGAGGGATTTTCATCAGGAATGGAATTAGGAAGTAAAACTAGAGGAGACTATAAAAGACTCAAGTCTCATTATACGTATTACCCTATCCTAAGCTAAGGTAAAGTAAAATTATGACAAGATTGGATTCGTGAAGTTCTCGGTCAGGTATGGTTTGTATCTTCTGATGATCACAAATTATAGTAAAGAAGCTCTGACATTCCCAGATACTAGTGTGCCACCCATTAGAGGACACAGATGAGGGATGCTCACCTGTGAGAAAGGCAGGGTGTTCTGAGGTCTTGGACTTTCAGGAGCAAACCCCTATTCTCTGGGTGGCAGCAAGAGAAACTTAGCTATGGTAGCTGGTAAGCTCCTTGAGGGCCACCCTCGGTCTCCCTTGACCATCCATGCCTGTGTTGAGCTATGTTTAGCGAAGAAGAAATCCCCCAGAAGCTTCTTTAGAGTACTCTGAAAGTATAGTGTTCCCAATCTCTCTTATTCATGGAGTTCCCAAAATGGAACCTTTGGGATTGTTTTGTGACCTCTTCTAATTTGACATGCATTAATTTGAATACCTCATTTTAGAATCCTAGACCCCTGGGCTGTGGACTTTGAAGTGCAAAGTATGTAGACAAAGACAGAGTGTGTTCTGTCTCTGTACTTGAGGTGGATTTTATACTGGAGCATTCACCTGCGGCTCATTCACAGCCTTGTGAATGAGCTGCCCCCCAACCTCCCAGGAAGAGAAAAGTTCTTCCAGCTGCTGCTAAACAGCAGAACCAGTCCCTGCTTGGGAGTTTGACCTTGCTTCCTGTCATCCGTTCTGTGTGTTAGGTGGTGTGCAGCTTTGGAGCTTGGCTGTAGGGAATATAGGCATGGATCCTGCTATTGAGTAAATTATAATTATGGTGCAGTATGAAGCAGTTTATAATTATTATATAGTGGTTAGGAATGTGGGCTCTGGCACCAGGTTGAATCCTGGCTCCAGGATTTTCTGCTGTGTGACCTTGGGCCAGTTAGCCTATCTGTGCCTCAATTTGTCCATTTGTAAAATGAGAATAATTCCATCCAGTTATTGTAAGGATTAAATAATCCCCACTTGGGATGGTGTACTAAGTATTCAGTAATGTTATTATGACATCAAATGGAGTGATGCAGAGTGTACGTGTTGGAGGAATTCAGAAGTGGAAGAAGTAAGTTGAGGCAGGTGTGATCAGGAAAGACTTCCTTGGTGGGGCTCAGAATGGGTTGAAGGTTTGAGTCAAGCTAAGAGAACAGTTGGAGCTGGTGTCCCAGGCAAGGGGGGCAATGTGCATAAGGATGCAGAAGGAAGAAGGAACACGATATGTCCAAGAAGCTGTAAGGAAACTGACTAACGTAATGGGAATTTAAATTGGGTACATGATTTGGAGGATGGGACGTGGGAGATATTGATAAATAGACACTAAAGATTAGTTTTTATAGAGGGGCACCAGGGGACTATTTGGGCCACCAGGAAATTCTAAGCCGTGGAATGAGGAACTGGGAGTCCAAGCAGATGAGTCCAGTGTGAATGTACAGAGTGGTCGAAGCGAGGAGCAGTACCGGGAGTTGGAATGCCAGCCAGGAAGCTATTCTGATAGTTTACCACATTGGGGTCTGCACGCAGCAACAGCCACAGGAGAAAGAGGAAGGGGTAGGTGTAGGTAGTGTTTTTTTAAAACAGCACTGTAACGTACAGGATTTGGTGATTGATGGAGGCACAAGGGAGACAAGTGCTAGGTGACCTGAGTCTCCAATCCTGCATAAACGCCTGCGTAAAAAACTGGTGGTTGGAGGTGGGGGAGGAGCAGGTTCGGGGAAGGTTTAGTGATAAACAAGAGAGCAATTCCTTACCTCTTACAACCAAGAGGAGCCCCCACCCCGGGAGGGACCCCCTTCCCCAAACTGAGGTGGCTTCTTTGGGGCTGCAGTTTGAATCTGGGAGCAGCGGGCAAGGCTGGTATTCCCCCCCATTCACCGGGTGTCCTGCTCCAAATGGTCTGCTTCATGCAGGCCCCACTCGTGGCTCTTGCTTGTTAGGGCTGCTGCTCGACTTTCTGCCAGTCCCTCTGATCCTCTTGAGCCACGGGCTTTTCAGGGTGTCTGCTGGGGCTTGGGCTTCAACTCAGTTTTCCTTCCATAAGGAAACCTCTTCCCATCTCTGTATTCATGCACCACAGACTTCTGCTATCTCAAATCTCTGTGTAGTCCCCCTGCCTAAGCATGGTTTGGCGCTACTGGTGAATACTTTGGAGATTACAAAGGAAGAAGCAAGGTGGAAGAAGAGAGCAGCTTTTAGAGCTCCAAGCCTCACAGGATCGTTTGAAAAGACAGATTTTCATGCCTTGAATCACCCTGTCAGGAGCACTCGGTCACAGGGAAGCTCTGATTTTACGATAAGGAAGAGCCCTGGTTTCCCCTAGACTCCTGAGTCACAGCGTAAGCACAGCAGAGTGGATTGCGGTAAGGACCTTACCCATGTTTGCTTTGCGTCACACACTGTTCTAATACTTTAATCTTCACAACCACTCCTAGAAGGAGGGTACCGTTGTTACCTCATTTTGCAGATGAGAAAACTGAGGCATGGTGTGGTTAAATAAGCAGCTTGCCCAGAGTCACACACCTGGTGCTGGCATGGCTGGGATTTGAGTCCCAGCCCTGGAGCTGTCTGCCACCGTGTTTCTGTCTCCCTTCAGTTAGCTGGAGCCACCATTTGCAAGGTGGCATTTTCTCTTCCCTCTTTTTAGTTCTATTGAAGATGTTTTGGGAATATCACATGGTAATGTAAGAGGGAGCAGATGCATAATTTAAGTCCCGTGGACCTGGTTTGAACACTGGCTGTGGCCGCTTATTAGCTGTGTAACTTTGGGCAGGTCATTTGACCTCTTTGAGACTCAGTTTTTAAATCCGTGTAGTGAAGATAAGACTTTTATGAAAAAGGGAGAGGGTTTATGCAAAGTGCCTAGAATTTAGTGGCTGCAGGGTTTGGGCTAGTTATTTAACCTCCTCTGTAAAATGAAGATACATACTAATGCCTATCTCCATAAAGGCTTTATTATAAAGCATTTAGAATAATATCTAGAATGTAGTAGGTACTCAGAATACTGTTGGTACTAACAGGCTTTTGGTACATTTTTGTCGTGGTGGTGGTTGTTTCATTTCGTCCTCTTTGGTAAGATTCGTGTACTATTGACTCTCATAAGCAAAAGTACCTTGCACAATAGGGGCTTGATAAGATTATGATAAATGAATGAATAAATGTATTCCACCCATGTTTGATTGCCCTTTTTAGCAGCTATCTGCCTGGAAAAGCTCCCATTTTTCTCGAGCCTGTTTGCAGATATGCTATTGGGTGACTTGGCTTGCCTTCTGTTCACCTGTGTGTAGTTTGCCATACAGGTATCTATTCTAGCGGGCCAGTTTTGTTTTTTATCATCATCATTTGGAGCAGTAGCCATCTGCCACGTTGCTTAAATTTTTTTTTTTTTTTTTTTTTTTTTTTTTGATACATAGTCTCACTCTCTTGCCTGGGCTAGAGTTCCGTGGCGTCATCCTAGCTCACAGCAACCTCAAACTCCTGGGCTCAAGCGATCCTCCTGCCTCAGCTTCCCGAGTAGCTGGGACTACAGGCATGCGCCACCATGCCCGGCTAATTTTTTTTTCTATATATTTTTAGTTGTCCAATTGATTTCTTTCTATTTTTGGTAGAGACGGGGTCTTGCTCTTGCTCAGGCTGGTCTCGAACTCCTGAGCTCAAACAATCCGCCCGCCTCGGCCTCCCAGAGAGCTAGGATTACAGGCGTGAGCTACCGCGCCCGGCCAAAAGATAGCTTTTTTTGAAATGCTTAGATTTTTTGCCATATATCATATATAGACTTAGTTTTACCTCTTAAAAAAAAATTGAAGTAATTTTGATTTGACATGATATAACACAGAAATTCTTCATTCCTATAGAGATCTTTTTTCAATAATTCACTTTGTTGATCCTGTTCTTCACAAAATTTAACTCTCTGTTCTCAAAGAGCAAAAATTTTGGCTAACACCCATCCCTGTGATAGCCAACGCACTTTAGAATGATATGGCAAATCGACACTGAATACCTCTTTGTTCAACTGTAGCATGTTACAGAACTGATGATGCCACGTTGCATTCGCACATAGTTAACAATACTTACAACTTGTGAAGTGTCACTTAAAATAGTAGCTTTAACACAAGAGATTTTGCTGATGCAAGAACAATGAAAAGAAATGAGAGCATCTGGATCTGTTAATACTTTTTTTTATCTATGCAATAAACCCTTCATGTTTTCCTGTCACGGAAGGTGCACTGTCTATACATACACTCACTAAACTTACCAAATTCATTCCAACTTCATGACATTTATCTTGAAAGTTGTTGAAGATATCTGTTCCCCATGTTCTGTTACAAGAGTGCCCAAAGTGAGTAACTCTTCGTAGCAAAGAATCTTCTGTTATGACCTGAATGGAGTTTAAAACCTGTGCCAAGTCAGTAGTATCAGTTGATTCATCCAAAGTGATTAAATGATATATATTTTCCTTTTGAAGTATTGCATGAAGTTGTTCCGTTAAGTTAAAGGCTGATTCGTGCAGCCGATCAGTCATGATTCTCCTTGAAAGAGGCAGTTGCTTGTACTTTGAAATTTTATCGGGGTTTAAGCATCCTAAAACTTTGACAATGCATTCTTTCACAATTTCTACATCACTGAATGGATTCCCTGTTTTCCTAAATATATAAGCTACTTTATAAGTTGCTTCAGTGGCATTATCTCCAGGCCTTATTGCTGCTTGAGAGAATTATCTTTGCTTTTGCTTTTCATCTTTTAATTTCTGCAGTATAACCTTTTGTGTCTCTCCCTCTAATTTAAAATATTTGTAGTCCTTATGAAGGTTATAATGCTGATGAGCATTGAATTTCTTTAATATTGATATTGCAATATCACAAAGCAAGCAAATCATCTTATCTTTAGCAGAAATGAGATAATATTGCAATTCCCAATCCTCATTCAAAAATCTGTTTTCTTCCTTCAGTGTTCTCTTGGTCTTCTTTGACATGATGGGCTGTTAAGCAGACAGAATTAAAAAAATACTATCAGGCTGTGCAACTATTCACAAATTCGACTTCAAACAGAAACACAGTGCACTGTTGTCAAAAGCTGACAACAGACTGGCATACTCAACCCCCGTAAACTCTCTCCAACCAGCCTTGTGCAGTAGTGGCACAAGTCAGGCGGGGAAGTTAAAACTAAATCATGAGCGTAGAAGCCTTCAATTTAGCCCAGCTTACTAATGTTCTAATTGTGCCAGTCAATCTGGGAGGATTATTTCATTGAAATTTAGTTTATTCTTTGGTATTTTAAATATGTTCATTTTTAAAATAAAATAAAAATATAAAAGATAAACAAAAATGAATTAATAAAAGTAAAAGGATTTGTTTTATAAAATTTGGATTCAGTCAAAAGGCCACACTTAAGGACCAAGAAGGCCACACGTAGCCTGAAGGTCACAGGTTCCCTACTCCTAGTACAGAGGGTAAAATAACAAGTACTTTCAGTAAAGTTTTGAGAATGGAAGAGAATCATAGATTGAGTGGGAGATAAGGAAGTAGAGACAGCACATATATGGTATAAAGAATAAAGTAGAACACTGGAAAGGAGTTAGAGACTAGAATCTCACATTTTTGTTTTTTAGGTTAGAATAATAAGTACATATATAAGGCAGAGGTAAGTGAGCAAGTGGGAAGGAAGATACTGAAAATGTAAAAGAAAGCAGGAATAAATCATAATAATGTTCAATCAAGAGTGGTGACCCTGGTGAATCCAACTGGACCTTGGAACACAGAGGACAGGTGTTGGTTGGTCTAGTGGGTTCATGAGTCAAGGTGTCCCTCTCACAGCTCCTTAAACAGTAGGCCAGCCACATTTCTCACATTTTTAAAGATTTCAACAGTTGGAGACTCAAACTCAGCAATTTTTAGTTCTTCAAGGAAAAAAGGAATCATTCATTAGTGTTAATTTTTACTTTTGGAGAAACAAGATTATAGCATATGGTGCCTACATTTTATTTGTATTGGAATAAGGGAATCTCATGGCTTCTTGATAGTCTCTCTCTATAACCCTGGTGAGTGCTCTGGTAGACATAGTAGAAGATAGTACTAAATTCACAACTCTACAAAAAAATCTACTAAAGAATGAGTGCCACTACTTAATTTTTTTATTAATAAACTAATATGAGATTAAAATAGATAAGGAGGACTGTGATTGCACTTTTGGTATTGGACAGCAAGGCCTATATAGGCAGAACACAAAGTTTAGCAAGTCTGCAGTGAGCAAAAAAGAAAAAAACCACCATACCTTGACAGTTAACATCTCTTTAGTTTATGGCTTATTTAGTTTTCAATTTTATAAGTGATCAAAAGTTAAAGTTTGTGGATTACACAATCTTTTGTTTGTCCTTGTTGATGGATTGGTTCCTGCTTTCCTGAGTTTTTAATGGAAACAATTATATCATATAAGAAACTGTCTCGCTTGTTTCTATTCCCTGGCATCATATATGGAAAAATACAGCAGTTAGTTGAATTGTCTGCTAGAAAGTGGCCTTTAAAGGAGAATATAAGAGGCAGAAATTTTGCAAGTGTATACTTTAAAGTTGAAGTGAGAAGGGGAGGGAGGAAGGTGGGCGATGACTGAGGTCACATTCCAATTTTTGAAGATTATCTGCTAATGTTCATGAAGAAAGTTACCTCTGAAATGTAGTTTAAATTTTTTGTGGTCATTTAGATTTGAATTATAAAATTCAACATGATTACAAATTGTAGGAAAAGTATATCTGACCTTAGCTATATTGTCAAAGCAAAATTTTCTTCCTAACTTGAACCAAGAAACCCCACTTTTTCCTGTGCAATTGCAGTGAGTATTTCTGACAAAAAATGCATGTCTTCTAATCTAACATTAAGATGCAGAGAGTAATTTAACCAGAAGCCACTTGAAAATTAGGAAGATTGCTGCAAACTTCAATCCTGCTTTGATTTTGAAGACCTGATCTGTCCTGCCTGGTCTGTGAGAGTGGGTATCAATATACTTTGTCCTACCCAGTACTATATCCTTAAAAAGTTGTAGTTGAAACAAAATTCCAGACTGAAAAACAATTTAATTCCATTCAAATTACTTGAGTTAAAAACATTCTGTTGTGACTCCTTGCACAGCAAGAATGCCTTTGTAAGGGTCACTACCCGCTCCAAATACATACGTACAGTCATTTTTTTTCAAGTTCTGATTTGTTTTGTTGTGGTGGTTGTTTGTTCAGTAGATCAGGAGATCTTAAACTGGTGATCCATTCTATTTCACTGCAAATCTTATTGATACCCCAAAAATTCAAAGGCATATTTTAATATTTTTGATAACCAGGGTTGCTCATTTAGCTGATAAACATGGGATAAAGCCATTGGTCCTTTTCCCCCAACCAGTGCCTCCCACTCCCTGCGCAGACCCCAGGGAGCCCTGGGTGGACACCGCTGGAGGCTGCCCCAGCCAGCCCTCTGCTGCCCGACCCCTGCTTGCTGCCTCTCTCCCAACCAGAGCAGACCCAGACCCCAGCAGGAATATGCACCTTCAGCGACAACACTAGCACCCGCTAGGACAAATGCTTAGTGTTCCATCCACCACCTGCTAGCTCCCTCCACCAATGGCTGTCCTCTATTGACTGGCTCTCTCTTAGAATCACCCTCACATGGCTACTTGTAGGAACTATGGCTCCCACCATGTTCTTTTTTTAGGTTGGTAAATATTTTCAATATTACCCTCTCCACACACACATACTCTTTAGGATAACCATGTTGAATGTTGAGTTTTTTGATACATTTTAAAACAAAATTCATGATTTTGGGTGAATTTTCATGATTTAATCATGATTTAATAAATGCATGATTTAAAAAGCTGCAGATAGTTAAGTGCATTAATTTTCATTTCTTAATTAATGTACTCACTACATTTGAAACTACCCTTGCAAGCTTTAGTTCATTCATCTAAGTTAAACTGATATACATTGAGGTCTTACAACGTATCAAAGATGAACTACGTATTTAGGTTACAAATGTGAAGATACAGTACATACCCTTCTGGAAGCTTACAGTTGAGAATGGGATATATATGTGATAAATGAGAAAGGTTTATACCATGGAATAATATTACATAAATCAATTAAACCAAGTAACAAATTATACAACAACAGAAGGAAAGGACTGTTAGCTACCACTCATCATTATGTTTCAATATAATGTTCCAGTTTATGTCGCAAATAGGGCAGAACTCTGGACATTGTCTGGTGGTCTTTAAGTAATGAAATAGGTGTGAGGGAGTGAGTCCTCTGTCATAGGAAGGGTTCAAGCCCATATCCACTTGACCATCTATTACGAATACTGCTGATCTTCTAAGATCCCTTTCAACTACAATTTTCTATGATCCTGTGAAATCATCCCTGACCTCTAGGAAGGAGATGAAAAGTAGAGGATATAAAAATGGAACAAACCAACCAGAATAGTAAAAACTGAAGTAAGATAAAAAGAAATGAATCTTGGCATTGTACAGATCAGGAGAAAGAAAGCTCAGTAACAGTTTCAAGATCTGTGGGTTTTCATTCAGCAGGAAAGAAATTACTATGAGTAAAGGTGGGGAAATTACTGGCAATTCATTGCTTTCTTTTCAAGTCCTTTTTTTTTAAAAAAAATAAATAAATAATTTTAGACAATTGCCCCCTCTCCATGAGAGATACAAGACCAGTGAAAGTGGCATGTACACTAATGTTTCTGTTTTCATTTTCTCCACCTACCAACTACACAGTGTCTGCTTTCCAAAATTAGTTTGAAAGCCCATGACCTGTGTCTGAACTGGGTGAAATAACACAGCAGTTCACACCCGGAATGAAAGAATGATTGTATGTGAGTCTGTTAATGGCTGTGTAGAGCTATATTGCTATATGGATCTATTTATAAATATATTTTATACATGCCAGATTCATTAAGACTTGAACTAATCCCATGGTAAAACAGCACAAATAATCTTTTTGATAAAGTACTCATTCAAAGAAGAGAAATTAATTCTTTCAGTTACCATGTAATCTATGACTTTTTTTTTTTTTCCGAGATGCAGAAATACTCCATTATAAAGTGCCTAGTTCACCCAGGGACACAGACACACTGTGGGTTGCAACACCTCCTCGTTTGCATGGTGAGGTACATGAGTCAGCTGCTCCTCTCTCAGCAGGGTGGCTTTAGAGCTCCACAGTCATTCATGCTGCCAGCTCCAGATTGTCCAAACCTGTAAGTTAGCAAGGACAGAGGTGAGCCATAGGTGTGACACATCCATAAAAAGAAAAACATACTTTTATGCAAAACACGTCAGAGAACTGGAGAATGTCAAATCGACTGAGGACCAGGGAGACCTAGATTCAATACCCTAGTCCTTGACTAAGCCCCGAGCAGCTTGTTAGTTGTCCTCTTCCTCCCCCTTACTCTCCTTGTGTCTTCCCTTACATATTATGTAGTGCTTTGGAGTTTTCAGAAGACTTAGATATATAATATCTCCTTTGTTCTTCTGGGTACTGAATGTAGGAATGAACAAAAGGTCATCATAAGGACAGACTGAGTCTGTGCACTGCATACTGCAAATGACCACCCCAGCAATGGAAAGACCCTCCTGATGTTACCTCCCTGTAACAAAAACAGTATTCACCGTCAGCTTTATAATGGATCTTCTCACTCTATGCGCTCTCCTAGGTGACCTCCTGTAAGCCCAGGGTTTTAAGACCTTTCTCCTGTGCTCTAAGCCCACAGATTCAACTGCCTCATGGCTATGTCCACTTGAATGACACACAGTCATGTCAATTTCAGTGTTCTAAATTGAAATTTCACCTCCAAATCTGTTCTTTCTCCTGTATTCCTTATGCCAATGAATGATGGTCTTTTATCCCAGTCAGAAATATGTGAGTTCTCATGGATTCCTCCCTCTCACTTTTCAATTCTGTAATCACCCAATTCCTATATTGTCTGCTTCTCCGCTATCTCTTTAAGTCCTCTCTTCTTTATACCCACTACCACAATGCTAGTTCCTCTAGATCTCATATTTTCTCACTTTTGTTGCTACAAAAATATCCCAAGCAGTTTTCCTACCTCTAGGCTAATCCCTTCCAGAGTATGCAGCTGCCAGAGTGATCTTTCTAAAACGCTTTAATGATAAAGTTCAAACTCATTGGCAAAGCAAATACCTTTGTGATGTGGTGTGGCCAAATAAAACTGTTGGCAGCCCTGGAAAGGCAAAGTGTTTTTGATGCCTCTGTGCTGTTCCCTCAGCCCAGAAAGCCCTTCCGGTTTCTGTTTAACAAACTCTTATTCATCTTTCACTACTCACTGAATCATGGGTCATCGCATGAGGAAAGACTTTGTGATCCACCTCATCCCCAATTTGCCAGTTCGAGTTTGCTTCTCTTTTACCCTTTCATGATACTCAATTATTAATAATCATAATGTTTTATCATGCTCCATGATAGCACTTAACACAGTGAGCTCTAATGGCTGATTTGTTGGGTTGTCCACCTCACTGCATTGTAAGTTCCTTTAGGACCAAGATCAGTCGTGATGGGATTAGGACAGTGACCACAAGCAGAAGAAGCATTTGGTAAATGTCGAACAGAATCTGTTTTACTTTTTCTGGAGTGCAAAGTATGCATGAAAGAGATTAATTTACTCCACGTGGGAAGTTTCTACCCAGGCTTACTAAAAGGTCAGGTTTATATAAAATAGTGTTCCTTTTTTTTTTTTTCCTTTCTTTTAGCAAGATGTTTAAAAAAAAAAAAAGCACCATTGAAAAGCTGGGATTTATCTCTGGTATGGAATATGGTCACAGAATCAGATTCTCATAGCACCTGCGCTGGTCCCTACAGGAGTGGTTCCTGGAACAGTGGCCGCAACATCATGTGGGGCCTTATTACACGTGCAAATTACGGTACCCCACCCCAGAACTATTGATTTGGAGACTCCAGGGGTGGAGCGTAGCACTCTGTTTCAACAAGCCTTCCTGGTGATCCTGGTGTTTGCACTCTAGCTTGAGAATGACTGCCCTGGAGGTTTTTAAAAAACCACCACAGAAGGGTGTTAGCATTTATAGAGCACCTACTATATGCCAGGCCATTTATTTTATTTACCTCACTAACTTCTTCGGAATACTAAATTAGTACTTCAAGACTTAATTCTGCTAAAACACCTTTTATTCCATTTAAAATTATTTTAGATACAGCAGTCTTGAGTTTGGTATAGTACCTAGCCTAGTGGAAATGACACGTTCTCCACATGCCTTCTCTCAACACTCTCCAGGAGTGATCCCTGTCTGCTTTACACTGAGCTGTGGTACTGATCTGATGCCTTAAATATATTGCCTTGAACCGTAGGTATCTGAGCAGCTGGCTTATCTCTTATACTGTGCAGTTTTACAGAACATGGACCGTTTTTTGTGTGCAGAGGCCTGACTCAGCTTTAGATAGTACCTGCACATAAGAGCTAAATACTTGATAAATATCAGTATTGGATGAATGAATAAATCTCAGAATATTTATCACAGTACTGTCTAGATTTATTAGGTTTGCACTATAACTACACAGAGCAGGGATTAAAATATTTTTTTGTTTCTTTGTTTTTGGTCTGAGAAGCCACAACACCTGTTTATATGGGAGGAAAGGTGAGAAATAATTATGGAAATGGGGAGCTAACCACATTTTTTTCCTCTTTTGTTTTTTAGTAGCCATTTCTCAAGCCATTTCAGCCTGATAGGTGTTTTAAAGGCGCAGACTTTTCAGTGTGGGTTCGTTGAACTGCATGGATCCCAGAAGCTAGCTCTTATGCTCTGCCTCAAGTATAAAATCTTGTTTGGCTGTAACTTGGCCTTGGAACTATGGGTGTCAGTACAGGTTGCATGACGCGAAGGCGTCACTCTCAGCTATGTAGGCTGCTCTGTTCAAGGACAGACAGGACTTGTCTTTCCTTAACGTGGTCCCCTGTGACTTTGCCATGTGGGATTTTAGGGTTAAGTTTAGAAAGAGTTGGGCACGGACAAGCATAAGAAACTGCTCTTGATGGCCTCTCTCTATAGGCAGATACTTTCTTTTCAGAGTGAGAAATGGCAAGAGTGTAACAGGCCAGTTCGAGTTATAGTCATCAAGAGCGTGCAGCAGCTTTCCACTGAGTAGATCAGTTCGAAGGAGGAAAAAGAAACAAAAGTCTCTTACATTGTGTTCATCCCCGTTATTGCTTCCTCTAGAAATGGAGAATGACCAGGAGACTGGTGGCTGCTTTGATACTATTTCACCTTTTTTTCTCTTGAGGTTTATAGCTTTTGCATCTATTTCTATGAACATAAGATATCAAAGTCCCCTCAGACACAAGCATCTGAATGAAAACTGATTTTCCTGCTATCCTTCTGGCTTCGGTATTATGAATTCTTAAGCTATTCACCATGCTAGACATTTTCCAGTCGTTGTAAAATCCTCTTGCTAAAGGAGAGTAAATTCCTGAGGTTGGAAGTAGGATCTTCTATTGATTAAGATGTTTAGCTTTTACCCACAGTGAGGAACTAAGAATATTGCTAATTATCTAATCCTATTAGATAGTTAAAACAGATATAGAAATGAGCAAGAACTGGTGAGTCTTTATTGATTTGTAGCATAAGGAGACATTTTTGTATAAGTCCTACGATTTACATAGTAGGAATGTTTAAATTAGGCAAAATTAGTAGGTCAGACAGCACAGTTTTTCTTCACTCCTCTGATGTCCCATTTGAGAGAGTTTTGCCTACAACAGCATCGATATTGAACTTTACCGTAAGTTGCCATGTGGACTGAGTTCTACAACAAGAAAAAAAATTCCTTAATGTCTGGATAAAGAGGAAAATGCAAAAGTTAGGATGTGTTAAAGAACTAGTTCATCAATTATGTTTTTAGCCATTATTCTAAAGAGATCTGAGTGTAAATGTTATTTTCTGCAGCATTTTTGTAATAGAAAGGGGGAAGTAACCTAAATGAATTGACTAAATATATCATGATACTTCCATACAATGGAATATTATGCAACCATTAAAATTAAGGCAAAATACATATACGTAAACATGGAATCAGCTCAACAAGAAACTAAGTAGAAAAGCAGGTTTCAAAATATCATGTATAATATGAACCCATTTATATGTAATTATACATGCCTAATATGTGCATATGTACAATGAGATTCATGACTGAAGTTCACCAAAATGTAGCAGTGATCTCTAGGTGGTTGGATTCAGATGATATTTATTCTCTTCTTAGACATTTTAGTAGTGTTTGGGCGGAAATGTTATTAACATGTAAAAAACAGCTAGGCTTATGAACTATGGCTGTTTTGCAGCTTCTGTTTCAGATTACGTTTTATTTTCCAGTGCAATTCCACGTTGCTAGCCTTTTCATTAGTAATATGTTTAATTGATAGGTGACCTAATTTAATATTTCTGCTTTTTTCTAAAATATCACAATAGAAATAGCTACATGATCCATGAAGAATAAAGAAAAATGGAAGAAATGCACTAAAATTTTATGGTTCATAACAGAGAAGTAAAATTATAACAACAGGAAAATTGTAGTAGAGAAAAAGAGATAAGAGTAAAGATGTCTATAAAGGAAAAGGTGAGAAATACTTTGAAAGAGAACTAAGAAATGAAAATACCAAGAAAGACTGCGGCAAAGAAAGGAGGCAGGACAACAGGACGATGCTACCTTATAATGAACAAGAATTACATGTTATAAAAACATAGACATAACAATTTGACCCCTGCAATAGTCCGAAGAAACTAGTAGATGAAAAGTTTGTAATCTCTATTTTATATATGAGAAATGACGGCCGAGGAAAGGCAAGTGTCTTCCCTTACATCACAAGTTTGATATAGAGGCTGACTATCTCCTTACTTGTTATGTACCAGGCATGCTACAAATTATCTTATTTAAACCTCTCAATAATTCTAGGGAGTCTCATCCCCATTTTGCAGATGAGAAAATTGAGTCTCACAGTCATAAAGTACCTTGCTCTAAACCTCATAGCTATTACATAGAATAATGTGGACTCAAACTTAGAACTCTAAGTACAGCATTGTTTGTTTATTTGTTTGTTTTTCTTTTTAGCACTATGGAGAATAACTTGCAATAAAAAGGAAAAATATAAATAAAATAAACAAAGGGATAGGGATGAACGTTACAAAAGAAGAAAAAAACTTTCCAAAATTAACAACCGTTTGTTTAAAACATACGAAACTAAATTACTTTCATTTGCATGAAATGACTATTTTGGGCTAGCATAATTTTTCCCAAGTCAAATATTGATGAAGCCTAGTAAATTCAGTCGCTTTTAATCTAAGTTGAACTTTAAAAAAACAAAAACAAAAAAATTTTCAAGAGGTAAATAAGCTATTCTTCCAAAACCATCTACGATTTTTATGGGGAAATAATAAAGGCCGTACAAGAAAGACAAGATTATTGCCTTGATTTATAAACAGTACAGAGTTCAGATTGTTTTTCATTGCTGTCGAAAGCAGTACCATACTTTCAATGCAACTTGATGCCAGTTCTGATTGTGACTGTCCTCTCGTTTCCTTGGTAACTAACTTTAATGCGATCAGCATTACATGGAAACTTTCTGCATTGAAACAGGGAGGAAAAAAAAACACCTGACTCTGTGTGCCTGATACACACATAGTAGGGGCTGAATAAATACTTACTAAATGAAAGAGTAAAACAGAAAGTCTCAGCCGTACAATTGCTTGCTAAACAGATGTGGTACTAACATTTGCATATGTAAACATCTTCATGGGACAGAGCAAACTTTAGCAAAATAGAAAGGTGTAGGGTTGTTTTTGCTTCACTTTAGACCCAGATTGTAGCACAAAGAGAGCTGTCTAAGTCGAAGGTTTAAATAGCTTAATTGTGCAGCAAGTTAGAAGTTAAAGGGTCAGAGTAATGTTAAGTAAATGAAGCTGTTTTGGAGAAAACCTGTAATGCTGCATTCCAGGTCTCCAAAGGCACAGTGCCATTTTTGTGTGTGTTAAATCATTTTAAGGCCAAATACTGTGTTTGCAGACTTCCAGAGCTTCCTTATGTTTCCAGCCTTTGCAAAACAACATAGCCAAGTACATGGTATCTAAATCTGGTGGGCTGCTTCTGAGATTTTGCTCGGAAGGTATTTAAATACATGTTGGGGTTTTTATTTGTTTGTTTGTTTCCAACTCATAATCTGGCCTGCTTCCTAAAAACTTTTTAGATTCCGGCAATTGACCATTTACATTTTGAAAGCTGTCTGAAAATTCTGACCTTAGTAAGGTGGGTGCCTCTTGTGAAATCACAGAAGCCTTTTAAAGTGGAAGAGATGTGTAGCATCTAGACGTGTGAGCCAAGAGGTTTCAACATATGTAGCAATCAAAATGTAAGCATATTTGAATGTTATCTACTCACTTAACACATATTTATTGAGTTCTTACTGTATGCCAGGCACTATAGTAGGCACATGTTGAACAAAGAAAAATCTCTGTTCTCATGGAAAAACAAATTCTGCATGTACTCACTTATAAGAGGGAGCAAAACAATGAGGCTGTGTGGTCATGCAGAATGGTATAATGGACTTGGGAGACTCAGAAGCGGGGAGGGTGGGAGGAGGTTGAGGAATCAAAAACTACCTGTTGGGTACAATGTACACTATTTGAGTGAGAGGTACACTAAGTGCCCTGACTTCACTACTGTACAGTTGATCCATGTAAAAAAAAAAAAATAACCACTCGTAGCCCCTAAATCTATAGAAATAAAAGAAAGAGAAAAATCTCTGTTCCTATGGAGTTTTCATTCTAGAAAGGAAAACAAAAAATAAACAAAAGTAAAATGCAAAGAATGTTGGATGGTAGCCAGCGCTGTGGTATAAAATAAGTCAAAGACAGGAGTCAGTTTTCAACATGAAGGTCACAGAAGCCTCACTGAGAAGGTGGCATTTGAGCAACCGCATGAAGGAGGGATAGGAGGGTGCCAAGCAGGCATGGGGGAAGAGCGTTCCAGGCAGGCTGAGCGAAAAGTGGGAAAGGTCTGAGACAGGAGCATCCCTGATATGGTCTAGGAATAATGAGGCGGCCAGAACGGCTGGAGCAGTGAGCAAGGGAGAGAGGAACGGGAGTTGCCATCAAAGCAGTAATGGGGTCTAGGCAGCAGGTTGCATAGGGCCTCATAGACCATTGAAAATATTTAAGCTTGGGATGCAATGGGAAAGCATTGGACGGTTTTAAGCAGAGAAGTACCATAATCTGACTTAGGTTTTAAATGGATCATTCTGGCTGTTGTGTTTAAAAAAGACTGAAGGCAGAAAGGGCAGAACTTGAAAGGAGGTGACACAGGAGGCTATTGTGTTAATCCAAGTAAGAAATGATGGTGTCCTGGAACAGACTCGTAGTGTTAGAAGTGGGGGGATTTGTTGGATTCTGGATTTCTGGTAGAGAAAACAGAAATTCCAATGGTTGGAATGTGAGGTTTGAAAACAGAAATCAACCAAGATGCCAAGTCTTTTTATGGGAGCAACTAGAAGGATGGGGTTGCTCTTTATGAAGAAGGAGAAAATTGCAGAGGATCGAGTTTTGGAGAAAAGATCAAGAGCTCAGTTTTGGACATGTCAAGTCTTAGACATGTAAGAAGAGATGTCATTGGGTTATATGGACTCTGAAGTTCAGGGGAGATGTCTGAGTTAAAAATATAAATTGGTCAGTCATGGATGACTGGAATTATTTAAAGATATAAAGCCATGAAGCCCAATGAGAAGTTGCTGGGCTTGGGGGCTTCCAACATTTGGAGGTCAAGGAGATAGGGAGGAACCCCCAAAGGGGACGGGAAGAAGCTCCAAGTAAAGGGGAGATAGCCTGGAAGCCAAAGGAAGAATGTATTTCAGCAAAACATGGAAAAAAGTCAAAAGAGGGTTTTGATGGGTTACAAATACTTACTAGGACATATCATACAAGAGCCATGCAGGCTGAAGAGAGAGCTGAAGCATATACACGCAATGATCCTGTGACTCCCTGGCCCCATGGAAATCTCACCATATTCACAGAACCATAGACACTTTGGAAAAGACCCGAAAGGAAACCTAGTTCCATCTCTCACCTGCTGCAAAATTTCCGTCATGAAGTCATCCAATGATTTTTCTTAATCATATTCAGTAACAGGTGACTTCAAATTTCTGAAAAGTTCATATATCTTTGAATTCCTCTAGCAATTCCAATAAAAATGACCAAGTCATTGCCATAGTACATGAATGAAGTGGATTATAATGCCAACATAATATTGATTCATAACTTTCTGAGTATATTTCTCAGTTTTCCAAGTCCAAATATGCATTCATTAAAGCAATTCAGCATTTGCTTGGCTTGCATACTAATTTTCCTCCTGAGTTGGGTTGTTGATTTTTCCAGTGTTTGTTTCTTGGAAACTACACAGGTAGAAAATATATTTATCTACTTTTTGAGATGTATACTTAATGATGCTATGGTTGAAGATGAAATACAAAGTTAAGTAAAGGTATCCAAATACCGTCATGGCATCGAGCTTCATAATAAACTGAAATGCTAGAGATCAGAGATAGCATCCTACTGGCTCTAAATGGATGTGCCTGTCAGGAGAGGAAAGCCTTCTCCATGTTTCCAGAGTCCCAGTGAAATCACATTTCAAATGTTTCAACAGGTGCCGTATGTTAAATGCCTCTTCTTATAGGAGAAACTGCTGTTGTTCCAAACAGCGCGTGAAAATAGCAAATGGGCTGAGTGAACAGTCACAGATAGGTCCTGCCTTCCCCCAGAGAGTGGGGTTACCTCCCACCATGCTTGAGAGACAGCACTTCCACAATTAGACTCAACTCGCAGTCTCGGCCTGAAGTGTAACTGGCTGAAACCAGCAACGTGGAGGGACTGAGCCACCGCGGGGAGGCCAGAACTGTTAGCACCTTCCATCTCTTGCTCTCTGCCAAGGGTTACCCCTACCCAGAGCTTCTGTTCCTACCTCTGGGCAGCACCAGCCAATTAATAATGCACCTAGACTGTGAAGCGAAAATCAGCACCATGTGCGGTAAAAGTAGGTAATTACATTTCACTTGTTTAATTAAGTTTAACTTTCTGGTTGCCTTGGGGGAACCGTAAGAAAGTTTGTTGTTCTTTTTTCTTTTTTTTTACTTGATGCTTTTTTTCTTTTTTCCCCTAGCTAGAAACTGAGCGATTCACATTGTGTTGAAATGGATATGCTGTGTTTGTATTGGCTGAATTAAGCATCTATAATCATATATTTCCTCTCTTTTGTCTATTTGTGCCAGAGTCTTAATATGTGGGACAGAAATTTCATTTAATGGAGACTTAATTGTTCTATTGTCTTAGGGCTTATTTAAAACAGCTCATCTCCACTCAAATGCTTTTCTGTGGTGTAGTCATTAGCTTAGCACTGACTCCACTATTATTTTTCATCATTTTCTTCAAATACTGCGTATTTCCAAGAAAGCCCAAGTAGCTGATAAATTGGCTACACCTGCAAGGAAATCTGCTTTTTCCACCTCGGTTTTACACATATACAAAATTATACATTAGGAATGTACCCCTCCTTCGCAGGCTCTGTGGCCTTTCATTTACTCTCTTAAAAATTATCTGTGGGCCTGTTATGTGAAAGAATATACGATATGCTCAGTGGGAGATTTACTTTGCAATAAGGCTATGGTTTAGTAAGCCTCAAATATTTCTAAATTTATATACCTTGAGTATTAATTCCATCACAGAAGTGGCTCACTGTTACCCACTTGTACATGTATGATACTCACTGAAGCATGTCCCTGGAAACATACCTAACCACATAAGAGTAAAAGCCTGTCATAGCACAGGAAACCGAGTATAAGTAAGTACATCCTGCCATTAAGCATCTAGGTATTAATATGTCAGCCCATACTTAGATTGTATCTTTGTGGTCAGAGCAGTATTTGAAACTAGTAGACTGTTTTAAGATACATCTAATCAATTAGAAAGAGCTGTGGTCAATTTCACTGTATCAGTGAAGCTCAGAATTGGACCAATAGGTTGTCTTTTAAGACTGCTCTCTTCATAAAAACCACCTTATAGTGACTGAGGAGGGACACAGTCCTCACCTGCTGTGTTGTCTGTCACCAGCAGTTGGATTTCATTCTCTTTCTCTTCTGAGTAGGGCTTTCTCTATGCAGACTTCTGTGTGGCTCCATCATAAGCTATAGTCTAGTTATTCACTTAAAAGTTTATACCACTTTGCAGTAATTCATAGGGAAAATATCTCTGCTGTTTATTCCATGACATTTTCTGCCTCTGCCAAATCTTCTCAGCACGGGGGCCAGGAGAGGGCCCCCACTTTTCTACTTTTCTGACCATTTTCATGGACTGAAATGCTTTGCATCAGGCCTGCTTAGACTGACAATTGCTTGGCCTCTTCTGTAACTTGTCCTCCTCTGTAGCTGTCGCTACCAAGTTCCTTAATGAAAGTCAGCTGAGACTATGTTTTGTGCACTAAGGAGTTAAAATAATACGGTTTATTTGCATAACAATTTGAAACACATTTATTTCTTTAGGTTAATGTTATAGCCTCAGTATTGTTAAGTCCTGGCCATCTGCTAACTTTTGAAAGCCAGAGGGTCTTGTGCTCTTCAAGCTTGTCTCCTGACAGAATATAATATGCTTATGGTAGAAGAAAGACATATTTAGTGTGTTAAATGTGTCCTTGCAAAGCTAAATAAGTTCCCTATGCAGAAAGAAGATAAGCTGCCTGGTAGCTAGTTTTTAGAATATTAGAAGCAATGATTTGTACTACTTTCAACCTTGTCATTTGAAGAGCATCTTACGAAGTGGTTTGGGGTCACGACTCCTACTTTATTACAGTGGCTGGTGCAATTTGTAATGCTTAATTTGCAGATCCTCCTTTTATTAACTTAGAAGATAGAACCTGAAACTTCAGTAAGGCACAGTGGATAAGGAGAGGTTCCAAGATGGGTAAAACGAAGCTAAGGGAAATGAAAATGGCTTGCCCAGTGTGACTAAGAGGGTCAGGAATAGAACCTGACTCCTAATAGAACACATTTTTGCGTGGGTGGCATGAGAGAACAGGACATGTTAACAATCAGGAAGAACTCAAGTCCAGCCATAAAGCGTATTTGTGTGCACTGTTGCGCATTGTTAGAATGAGTTATTTTTGCCTCACTCTGTTCCAAGGCACATTCCTGCCCGAAGTAGGTATTGGTTTAGAGATTTTTTTTTCTCCAGCAGCTTACAAGAGTCAGAATTTCCAGGTACTGAACTGAGTTAGGGGTCTGGGTCTTATGAAAAATGAACTGATGGATGAATGGGTTCCACACTTTGTAAGTAATTCTACAGCAGCTGAAAACATCTTGGTTTGTGAGGGGGCTTTACAAAGGTTGTGGACCTGTGAACTGCACTGGGCTCAGCACCCCCAGCCAGTTTACATGGAGATAAATATTTGCTGAAACAAGTGCGGGCAAATGTAGAATGACCGCCCAAGCAGGAGACACTCCAGCTCTCTTGGCCACAACTCGGCTTATAGGGTCTGCAGAGGTGACCTGGCTCTTATTTGAATTATGATTACAGCCAACATTTATTTCAGAGGGATTTCTATGCACTGTCTCAATTTTTCCTCACAAAAAACCCAAGAAAGAGGTATTTCAATATAGTCATGTCATAGATTTTTTATGAGGGCACGAACAAGTCCGGGGAGATCGCGACACGCACAAGGCTGTACAACTGATAAATAAGGATCGGGGAACATACATTCAGGTCTCTCGATTCCAAATTGGGTGCTCTTTCAATGATACCAACCACTTTGACTACTCAAAGAGGTCCTTGTGGCCACACCAGCCTCCCTCCACACCTGCAGAGCCCAAGTACCGACTCAAAAGAAATTTCCCTTGTGCTTATGGGGTTTGCAAAATGCTAGGACTCCATTCCACCTTTGTTTTCTTTCAGAGTTATCTTACCTCTCCCTTTGGGCGAATGTGTGTTATCCATCGGTGTGGAGTCACATAGGTCCTTATCCTTTGCAATAGACATCAAGTTTCCTTTTAAGGTGCTTTGTATGATTCATTAATGGTTTGAATTTCTGTCAGATAAATGAACATTTTTTGATTGAGAAACATTTTAGAAGTGCCAAACATATTACTATGATGGGGTAATAATGACTAATATGGTTGTTAAATTGTTGGAATTATAATGACTTTAACCATTTTTTGATTCAGTGTGTTTATTCCAATTTGTTTTGTCTAGACTTTTAAATGGTTTTATTGGCTTTGAAATATTAGCAAACAATGTTGGTCTCTCTTACAGATCTTGGTCCTACTTTTAGCAGCCATACACAGTATATTCAAAACATACTTGAATTAGACATGCATTCCAGAGAACATTTTTACTGATTTGTAATAAAAGAAAAGCTGAATAAATCACAATTGATTAAAGAGGTGATGGTGTTCACCAATCCTAGGGTGAATAAAGTACTCTTAAGAAATAAATTGTTTATTTAGATATTACAATACCATGCTGTACTCAACCCAATCAGCTACATAAACTAGAATAGAAATTCTTGAACATATTTTTTTAAACTCCTGGGGAAGCAGTTTACTACTAGAGAATAGTATAATAACTGCTATCAAACCTAGCCAAATAGAGAGCAATAAAAACACAGATGCAAAGTATACTTGAATCCTTTGGCTTATTAATGGATTATAGTAAACCATGAAAATATGGCATATGAAACTAGTTTATCTAAAAACTTATCATTTCTTGGGCAGTAAATGAAGGAGAGCATCAAAATAATGATTTTAAAAATGTATCACGCTGGGTACGGTGGCTAACGCCTATAATCCCAGCACTTTGGGAGGCTAAGGAGGGCGGATCGTGTTAGGCTAGGAGTTCGAGACCAGCCTGGGCAACAAAGTGAGACCCTGTCTCTACAAAACATAAAAATTAGCTGGGTGTAGTGGCATTTGCCTATAGTACAGCTACTCAGGAGGCTTAGGCAAGAGGATCGCTTGAGCCCAGGATTTGAGGCTGCACTGAGCTGTGATTGTGCCATCGTACTTCAACCTAGGCAACAGGGGAGACACTTCCTCAAAAAAAAAGGATTAAAGTTTAAAAATAAGAACAAATGGTGACTGGAAGGGAAAAACAAGAGGAAACAAAATGAACAGTAATCAAAGCCCTGGCAGAATTTTTTCACTTTGATTTTTGTGAATTGTATTTATGTGATAAATAATATTGCTAATTGAGGGTTAAATTGATCTCTGAGAACATTACAAATGATCTTAAATCAGCACATTTAGAGAAGTAAAGAACTGAATTTGTGACTGAACTCTTTGTTTTATCATAAATAACATTCTCTACATAATTTTTAATCTTTCCAAGTCTCAATTTCCTACTTTTAGTAACATCTATTTCTAGATCAGTGTTCATCAAACTTTAGTGCATGTCAGAATATCCCAAGATGCTTATGAAAAATGCAGATTTCTGGGTTCCATCCCTGGATATTCTGATTCCGTAGATGTTGCGTGGGACCCAGGAAGATGCAGGGACTTCAGGCTATCTTTTGAAAACACTATCGTAGAGAATAACGAACCAGGAGGAAAATCAGAGATGCCATTCATTTTAGGAACACTGCCCCTATCAAATATAAATTTTAAAATTTAGATATTAAGATTTGTTCATGATGATGTATTGGAAATCTGATGGAATACATTTTGGTGAAAAAAGAATTATAAAATTATCTGTGGTTAGATAAATTGGTTACTTGTAATCAAACTTTTTAGAACATAAAGTTGCGATAATTACCTAGTCTACCTCTTCATTATTTCATAGATGAGCAATAAGGAGGCTAAGGGAGTTGAAGTAATTTGCACAGTATCGTGTTGCTAAGCAGTGACCAAGCAAGATATTTGGTTCTTTCCACTTATTATGTTGCATTTCTTTCAAAATTCTCTAAAAATGCTGCCGTATTATCAGAAGGACTTGGGGTAAGCCAAGTGCTCCATTGCTGATACCTTTGCCTCATACAGAAAAATAAGGTTAGAGGCTTGTATAAACATAAATACAAATAGGTAAGAAAAGCAATTCTATGGTTATGGCTGTAGAATATGCCTTGTCTTTCATCTCAGTAAATCACATGAACCAGTGGAGTGTCTTAGTTGTTTTCTGTTGCCTATAACAGAATATCTGAAACTGAGTATTTTATAAAGGAATTTGTTTTTTAAAGTTATGGAAGCTGAGAAGTCCAGGGTGAGGGACCACATCTGGTGAGAGCCTCCTTTCTGGTAGGAACTCTCTGCAGAGTCCCGAGGTGGGACAGGGCACCACAAGGCGAGAGCGCTGAGCAAGGTAATATGCTAGCTTAGGTCTCTCTTCCTTTTCTTACGAAGCCACCAGTTCCCCTCCCAGGATAACCCATTAATCCACGAATGGATGAATCCATTCATGCAAGCAGAGCCTTCATATCCCGTCACCTCTTAAGGGCCCCACCTCTCAATATTGCCACATTGGGGGATTAAGTTTTAACATGAGTTTTGGAGGAAACATTTAAACCATAGCAAGGAGTAATGATGCAAAGTTGTTGTAGACATAAAATTTTAAATAAATTATGAGTCTCCACAATAAATTGGTTTTACCTTCAAAAAGATACTTTGTTTCACTTAGGTTTTTCAAAGCTGCCCTCTCCCCAAAAAACTTTTTAAGGATAGATAACTTCTTATTTGATCTGCCTCCCCTGCTGAATCAATTAGGATTTCTTTCTTTCTTTCGTTATTATTTTTTTGCTGCAAATAACAGAAAACTGACTAATAGTGTTTGATACAAAAGAGATTACAAATAGACAATTTTTTCCCCCTTCACATAAAAGTATTTCTGGAGGTAGGTCATTACGGGTATTAGTTTAGTCATTCAGTAACATCAAGGCTCAGGGTCAGTATGTCTGTGATTCCCTCGGCCTTTCCCTCACAATCTCAGACTCCAGGATCACACTGGCATTCAAAGCAGCATGAAGGGAGGAGTGGGGCCAGCACAGATGTTCCTTTTATCACAAAAGCAGAAAGTTTCCCGGAAGCACACCCTCTCCTCCACCAGCCGTCCATCTCGCATGGGCCAGAACTATGTATGCTACACCTCCATTCTAAGAGCAGAAGAAGATGGGAAAACAGAGATTTTGCTTTATTGAGCTTCTTAAAAGGCGATGGGCAAGAGAGAAGGGGGTGGAGAAAGGGGGTGGCGTGCCAGAGGGTCTGCCACTTCTTTGTTCTGGTAGGAACTCCTGTTATTCCGGTGTCCCCTGAACACAGACTGGGCTCATGGGGCAACTCCCATTGCAGACATTCCCTCTTCTTCTTTCTTCTCCTCCACCACCATCCTTCTGGACTCTGACACCTTGCCTGACACCCCCCTGCCCTTCCCTGCACAAAGTGACTCCACTCACACACACTCACGCATACTCACAGTCAAGCCTTCATTTTCAGGAAGTCCTTGAACTTACTGGCCTTTAAGAATGTGGCGCAGGCAACCCTAGGATTATAAAGCGTTTGGTTGAATAAGCTTTCTCTGTGGACGTCCGAGAACCTTTCCTCCTTGCCTCTTTAAAAGAATAATGAATCAGAACATGACACACTGGCGTTTAAAAGAAAAGTCACAAATCAGTATCTCGAAAATATATCCTAAGGCTTTTCTTCAGGTAACCTTTATATTGAACCGTAAGAAGATTAAAGACATCTTCTGCTGGACTCAGGCCCTCTCATTCATATTGAGATTGTTCAGAAAAAGAGGTGCTGACACCTTTCCTGAGAGGAGTCCAGGTCTTCCAAGCAGGAAACTGGTTCGATGACAACACCCTGACTTGTCAGGTAAGCTGGTCGACAGCGGAGATCGGCTCTCTTCTTGACTTCTGACTTCTTTGGTGTGTGACGGAGGGATCTTATGAGTCATGGTTGGCCTTCCTGGCCTGACTGAGTTTGAAGGAGCCTCTGGCTTGTTGCATACAATGGACTTTGCAAGCAGTTGTCTTCAGCATACCCACAGGAGAAAGGCAAGTGGGTTCATAAATGGAAATTCTAGACAAACAACTGAAGCTAAAGACACCTCTGTGTGTAAATGTTTCCAGATGGAGACAAATTTTTTACTTCACTCTCCACAGTTTTCATTTTTAAGGGTTGCTGAGACGGAAGTGTCAGAGCAAAGTGCGTTAGAATCATTCGCCGTGGCTTCCCTTCCGAGTGAGGCTGACTTACAGTTGCAAGGGGGAAACACTGTCTCAGAAATAAATCTTAATCTATTCCCCGTAGTCTATCAACACATGCTTTTCAGAGAAAGAAAGAGGAAAAAAACATCTGAGGAAAACAGGACTGAGTTGCTGGAACATCTTGAAGAGGGCTGGTCTTCTCGTAGAAAATTGGAAAGACACGCGGTGGCCGTGAGAAGAGTCTGTGGCCGTTAAGTAGAGTAACGTAAAGGAGGCACTTCAAGATACAAATTTAAAACAACACGCTGCAATGATTTGGACTGTAAGGTTGTTAGGTTTGTTTTCACCCTTCGAAAGAGTTCTGAACAGAGTTTGGATTTTCTTGAAAAAAAAAATCCTTGGGCCTACGAAAAATGCCATTTGGCCTATAAAATAGTCTTTGCTGCCACCCAGCAAGTCGTCCTTCTACAGCTTCCTGTACAAAAGGCTGTGATACCAACATCTGCCTGAAGCCAAAACACATGTTTTTCGACCAAATAAATAAATTAAAAGGAACAAAAGTCTTAGAACACCATGCTGCTTTTATTCTTACTGCCTGACTCCCCTTAGCCCTCTTGTAATTGTTATAATTTCTTGGGGGCCCTAGGCAGATGAGCCTCTCTGCTCATGGGTGATTTAGAATCTGCCAATAGTGGCTGGAATGAAACATGGAGAATCTTTTCACTTTTAAGCTCCCTGGGTTAGATCACTGTATTCTTGGGCTTAGATGTTTACTCAATAAATGATCCTCATTGACAGTGTACCTGGGCCATTGCCCAGTCAGTGAACGTGATTTTCCTCTTTGAAGAAGCCCACTGCAAATCCGAGTTAATGGGGACCCTAATGAGAACGTTCACTCCCAGCCCTTCTGTGCCAGGGTAGTGGATAACAACAGGATGTGGGTTTTTAACACATGTGAGCTTCTTCAAGCTGCCTCTTTTGGTTTCATTCTTTTTGAAGGTAGTAGCAAATATAACCCAGATATTTGAAGCAAACTTTTTTTTCTTGCTATTAATATGGTTTTTGTCATAGTTTTATCCCATATTGGGACTGGATTCCATTCAGGTACCTGAGTTTAGTACCGAGATATGTTTAATTGGTATGATATGTAAATGAAAACATAAGATATTTATAAAGTAGGCAGAATACGATATACACTGCATAAGTTTCACTTTCCATAAATATGAAAATGATTGTATTCATCACCCAGGAGGGGTGGTGGTAACGCCACTCTAT
Source organism: Avahi laniger (assembly GCA_963575035.1). Classification (NCBI taxonomy): domain Eukaryota; kingdom Metazoa; phylum Chordata; class Mammalia; order Primates; family Indriidae; genus Avahi; species Avahi laniger. Next base: position 36,622 of record CAUYSK010059721.1, on the reverse strand, counting down.
TGCTGTGCTTCCAACTTAGCTGATGCTGTTGATGAATAAGATCAAAGATGTCAAGAGCCACAAACATATCATGATAGAAATTAAAGACATTTAGTTCTAAATTAATTTCTTCAAAAAGAAGTTAAAACATTTGTGTAGGCCATAAAATTGGCATCAGGTAGATAAATCTGCTTGTACTTTTATCAGAGACAGGAGACATTACAGACTGGAGAAAATGGAAAGGAATCAGACTTTTATCTTTCGTATTTTTGTTGTTATTCCAGTCCTTACCCTTCCTTCACTGTTCCTTGTGCTCCTCTTCCCAACTCATTCTTCTCTTTTATGTTACTGGTTGTCTTTCCTGTGCCATCTGTCTTGTCTTCTCTTCTTTGATTTCTCCTGTTCCCAACACCCTCAGGATACACAGTGGAGAGAGAATACAAGAGATGGTCAGGAGTAGTGAGCAGAGAGATGTACAGGTTTTTTGTTTGTTTTATTTCAAGTTTTGCGTTGTCCTTGTACTTGAAATATGCGCATGTTATAAAGGGATTGCCATTTCAATGCACATTGCCTTGAAAAACCAAAGGCTCTTTTCTAGTTTTTCTTCATAATGAAGACTTTCTTGGATTGTGGACCCTGTAATTATGCTTGCTGAACAAATACCTTGAAAGGGAAGTAATTCCAACTCATGTATCAAAGATTCAATTTGACATGTATTTACTAAATGCCTAACATGCCTATGCGTTTTGTTTATTCATTTATAATAACAAGATACAGTGAGTTCAGATTCTGTGCCAGCACTATGCTCAGTACTAAAAATCCAAAACTAAAGAAATCACAACGTTCCTACTCTGAGGAATTTACAGCCTAATGGAGGAGAAAGGAGTATAAAAAGATCAATTGCAGGGTGACAAAAGAGTGTTCCAGTAGCACGAAGAGCTGTGATTTTAAAAAGATGATGCAAACCAGTTATCTCTTGCTTCATAGATTAGACAGGCTACAGGAAATTTGGCAATAAAACAAAGTTTATATAAATTGCAACATTTTTTTACAACTCTACTATAAAAATGGAAGTGCTTTCCCACAGAAAAGCCTCTCAAAATGTTGAATGCAAAACTTGGGAACACAGAAAATACTGTATTGTGCCTATATTTGGCCTGCTGGACATTGTATTTTTACAAGGTAATCCCTGCTTTCCATGTAGTTCCTATCTTGCCACTCACACTGTTTTCTTCTTGTAGCACTTTTTTAACTCTGGGATTGCCATCACCTTGGTACCGGAAGTATTGTTTTCTTTCTAACTGTAGGGCCCTGTGTCTTCACCACCTGCCTCTGGATTTTAGTTCCGCTTCCTTTCTTGCTGTTGAGATATTTATTTATGGCATCTAATAGAGTCAAACAAGATTTATTCCAATCTGATGCATTTCTGTGGCTTCAGATGTGTCAGATGAGTAACTTCCTATCTTTGTCAGTCTGGCTCAAGAATTAACTTAGAATGAGGAATGCCTATATTGATGTATTTATTTAACAAATATTTATTGAGTGCGTACTGTGTACAACCAGAAAGACAGTTTTTAACCTCGTGTATTGTGGGAAGACAGCATTAAGTACTTAATTCTTTGTACTTGTGATAAGACTACAGAGGACAAGGCCGGGCGTGGTGGCTCACGCCTGTAATCCTAGCACTCTGGGAGGCCGAGGCAGGTGGATCGCTCAAGGTCAGGAGTTCAAGACCAGCTTGAGCAAGAGTGAGACCCCATCTCTACCAAAAATAGAAAGAAATTAATTGGACAGCTAAAAATATATAGAAAAAAAATTAGCCGGGCATGGTGGTGCATGCCTGTAGTCCCAGCTACTCGGGAGGCTGAGGCAGAAGGATTGCTTGAGCCCAGGAGTTTGAGGTTGCTGTGAGCTAGGCTGACGCCATAGCACTCTAGCCCGGGCAACACAGTGAGACTCTGTCTCAAAAAAAAAAAAAGACTACAGAGGACAAATGTAAGTTCTATGAACATGTGTATAGAGGGAACTTTGTCTGAAAGATGTAAAAAGATCAGGAAAGGCTTCCCTGAGGAGGTGACGTTCATATTTAAGCTGCGATCTGAAGATAAGTAGAAGATTCCTCCAGGCAGAGGGAAGAGCAAAGGCTCTGGGGCAGGAAGAAACATGGTGGTTTTGAGGAACTTCCAGATCAGTGTGGTGTGGCCACAGCAAAGAGTAAAAGAAAGAGCAAAACAGGAAGGAATGGATTCAGCTCTCAGGCTCTAGAATCAGATTTCTGAATTGGAATCCTGGCTCTGTTAGTTAAGAATGCTCTTTTTGTGGGCTCCAAATAACAGACAGCCTACCTTATTGAGATTCCTATAAAAAGGGGGAATTATCCCCACAAAACAAAGCCTGGGAATAGGCAGCCCAGGGTCGGGGCAGGGCTCAGTGAGGTCATCCAGGTCTGGGCTCTTTCCATCTTCTGCTCTGCATTTGTAGCTTATGGCTTTGTCATTCCCTGGAAATGGTGGCTTCGGCCCCAGTTTGATGGCCCCATTCGGGGAGAAGGGAAGAGGAAAATATGCAGTGCCAGGTTCTTTCATCGGAAAAGTTCAAAGCTCCCCAAAAATCCTCTGGTGGACATTTGCCTGTGTGTCAGAGGCCAAGACACAACTAAAATGATCAGGAAAAATCAGAAAGTGAGAATATAGGTCTTCCAACCCTGATTACAGAGGCAGCAAGCAAGAGGGGCTTGGGACTGTGTATTGATTTCCTCAAAGGTGTCTGACATAACCACTTTCTAGGAAAGTAACTCAACATCCCCAGTTCCTCATCAGAAAAATGGGGATAATAAGAGTCTCCATTTCAAAAGATTGTTAGGAGATTAATAGAAATAGTTTGTACGCCCAGGAACATAATAAGCATTCAGTCAATGTAAGCTCTGACGTGATGCTTGACAGTAACGCAGTGACCACATCATGAGGCGCTTTGTAAGCCATATTGATAATGTTGCATTTCTCCTTGGCACCATGAGAAGGTATTGAGGGATTTTAGGCAGGGAGTTGGCAGGATCATATTAGTGTTTTCAAAAGAGCCCTCAATTTATCCTCTAACAGATACATCTCATTTTGTTATTATACATTGCAACATTTCAGCACATTGCTTTGCTTACCTGTCTTTGCTCTCGGGTAACTTTCTTTTAATTCTGATTTTGGCAATCTCAGGTGTTTTGAGATGCATAAAATTAGAACCATATGCAGGTGCTTGGGTTCCTTTGATTTTTGTTTTAAAAAGAATGTTTTAACTTGGGGCAATTTTATGTCAGAATATCAACATAATTTTCTCAAGATTTTCAAATCTCTTTGGCTGATAGTACATCTACAATGATAGGAAAAAAACATCCCAAAGATTTTACTTCACTTAATTGAACTACTGCCCTACTATTAAGAGCCATGGCAAGCTTACATGTTTTTTTTTTAAAAAAAAAAAAACAGCTACAACATTCCTTTCACACTCCCACTCGCCCCTGAGGTTCTTCCACTTCCTTCCTATGGCTTTTTTTAGAAGCGAGTGTGTTTTTCTCACGTCCGGCAACAAAGGATGTTTTGTGCCACTACTGAGGTTTGTGTGTGTGACTTACTTTAGAACTCTTTCTAGAAAATGCTATTGCTATTTGCATAGAATTAGAACTTTATCTTGAGTGAAAGTCTCAGGTGGCTATTTTTGTTTTTGTGTAAATTTGCTACTATTTAACTTTAAATCACTTTCCCTTGTAGGACCTACCAAAATTCCTTCACAAGTCCCACAGAAGTTCTTATCTTTTTAAAAATAAAAATGTTTTAGGTGATACTTTAAGTGTAGTGTATTTATTCTTATATACCTTTTTAAAGAGTTGTCATTTCTTCCTTAAATATGTCTGGTAGTGCCATATGAGAAGGGGACATGCTGATTACCCCATAGGCTTTGGTGATTTTCACAGAGAAAAATGATCCGGAGCAGTGATGATATCCCACGCTGGAGCTATTGTATGCCCTGACGTTAAATATTTTCATCTAATTGTAATTCTCTGAGCAAGGAGACATGTGGAATAAACAGAATTCTCAGAGGGCTGAGATTACACCCTAAATCCTGTGAGAGAATTTACCTTTCCATTGTCAGATAATATAAATCATTTAAAACATATGCTAGAATGGCTTCACCTTTTCTTGAGGAAAATGGGGTTTACATCCCAGGTTTTTTCTCTCCACGAAGAGAAAGATAAATACGCCTCAGGAGAGTTTAGACACATTTTGGTGGTCGATCTCTGTCAGTATGCTACCAGCAAAAATCCCAGCGATCAATATTACAAAGAGGCAGCGATCACTTGAGTACAGAAGTAACAACCTTAGCTGCTTCATAAACAAGATCGCATTGAAGATATTCTCTCCGCTTTTAGTAAATGACAAGCCGTGTAGTCTAGATATGAAGATTTCTCCTGTGTTAGGATTTTGTGATTCCTCTTCTGTTGGAGTTAAGGAAGGGGAGCTTGAATTTCAAGATCAATTTAATGTCTAAATTCCTTGGCATTTGTCATGTTAGATCAGCACATCTCAGGTGGCTTTCAATAGTTATTTTAGCATTGATTTTCCTCCACTAGGGTAAATCAACAGAAGATTTAGAAAATCAAAGTCTCTTTTCCTTGGAGTTTTGTCAAAAACAAAGAAGGTGTGGTGTTGAAGGATATTTGGGCTCCTCTTTATATACGACGCACAATCACTCTGTGTGAATCTCTTTCCTAGGTTGAGTATCTACTGTATGCAGAGCCTTGAGTATTTCTGTGCTTGGGGAATTATGCAGAAGAATTCTGAGGCATACCACTTGACTTTGAGAAACTAAGTATTTAGTCAAAGAGACAAGATGTTACAGTGGGAGGTCTTTGCCTCGCGAGAACCCAGGCTTTCTGTCAGGACCCTGAGAGTAGATCCAGCTATGTCTATTAACTGGGCAACCTTGTGCAAGGGACTTTATGTAGTTTTTCATATGGAAATTGGAGAAAATGAAGATGCTTATCTCATAGGTTGTTATGAAAAAGGCAGCGAGGTATGGATGAGTAAGAACATGACTGAAGCCATACTGTTTGTGTTTAAATCCCAGCTGAGCTCTTTACAGCTGATACGGCCTTAGGCAGGTATCATATAATCTTTCTGTGCCTCTGCTGCCTCCTCTGAAGATGGCGGCAATGTTAACACCTGCCTCCCACCTCATAGGGCTATTGTGTTTATTAAAAGAGTTAATAAAAATAAGGGGCTGGGAACAATGCCTTACACAAAGCATTACGTAAGGCTTTGCTTTCATTATTGTAGGGATTAGATACAATGCGTGTGAAATACTAGACACATATGTAGGAGATAACTATTCACTATTATTTATATAGAGAACTCAACATAACGTATAATACGTTTTCAGTACTCAATAAATGATTGATGTCATTACCGATTGCATATGTCTGTGCGTGTGTGTGTGTGTGTGTGTGTGTGTGTGTGTGTGTGTAACAAGGGAGAAAGAGAGAAGCACATACTCTGCAACAACATAAAGAACTTAATTTTATGGAACAAAGTATATAGAACAAAATGGAAATTAACTAAGCCATAAACCCAGGAGTGTTCTTGCTGCTCTATCTGGTGTCTAAAGGGTTGGGTTTGTCTGTATTTGTAGGCTTCTTTTTCCCATTGCTGTTTCTCCAACATTCCACCATGGATGGAACCTCTAACACCTCATAATATGTTTGGAAAATCAAAAGGAATACTCACTGCTTACTGTTCCCACCACCATAGAAGGTTAAAACGTACTTGGCTTTCGGGCTTAACTAGAAATCTAATTTAATGATAATAATAACGCAGGCAGTTTCCAAAGCTTCCAAATTATAAACAATGTATGCCCCTCAAAATTCAATTATAAAGCAAGAATTTAGATGTTATATTATACTTTCCCATAAAAAATAATGTTCTACGAGATAATTAAAACTCAGGCCTACCTAATTATCCCAATAGCTTGGGGGGAAAAAAAGGTACTGTAGACCACCAGTCAACATTTGTGATTCACAGTATGTGCTCTGAATTCTGGCTAGAGAGGTATCAGAAACACATCCACCCCTGTGCGAATCCTGAGGATGAGAGAACTGCTTCCCGCCTGTCCTCTACCATCTTTATTAAAAAGAGAGATTGGAGTTTGGGGGACACAATTTTCATTGAGCAACTTCAGCCTCCCTTCTGGGGGAAACGTCAATGGCAGGAGAGAATGGAGGGTGGCAGGGTGGAAAAAGCCGTCGTAACGTGCGTATAATTTGTAAAGACGACTGACAGTGATAGAAAATTGCTAAAACCTTTGGCATTTGTTTTATTGTACCCTACTCTCCCTCTACCCCTTGCCACCACTCCACAATCAACCGGGGCCAGGGTCGTAGGGTGTAATTCCAGTTGTTTTAATCATAGTTCTTCCTATAGGTGCTCCAAGTATGAAAGGGCTTTCAGGTGAAGAAATCCCCCTTTTAAAAATGCAGTATTAAAAGAGTTTGTAACGTCATTACCACCAGATGAGTCACTGTTAATTTGGAATCAAGGCAGATTTGCTTTGCCTGTCCAAAAAGCCTTGCTCACTATTGAGTCTGTATGCAAAGACAGTGTGGCAGGGAAATTGAGCACCTTGCCATTTGAGTTGCATTTATCACTTAATGGTTTACACAGAAGAGAAAGTGACAGTAGCTTTCTTCTTGCTCCAGAGCTCGTAAGGTGACATCAATTTATTCATTCATTGAACAAATATTTACTGAGTTTTCACTATGTGCCAAGCACTCTTCTAGCTGCTAGATATATAGCAATGAAAAACAAATAAATTGTCTGTCCAGCTCAGATGAATGATAAACACATAAACAGGTAATGATAAAGTATGCCATATGGTGATAAGTGCCATGGGAGGGGATTAATTTCATACAGAATGGGCCTGCCAGAAGTAAGGGAGTGAGCCATGTGACCATCTGGAAGAGGAGTTCTCAAGTAGAGGGAACAGCAAGTGCAAAGCCTCTGAGCCAGGAACATCTTTGTCAAATTGCAAGGAGGCTTTAGCAGGATCAGAATAAGTTAAGTGAGAGTGGTGTGATGAGAGATCTGAGAGTAGCAGGAGCACATGGTAGAATTTTGTAGACAAACCAAAAGATTTGCTCTTATTCTAAGCAAGATAGAAAGCAATTAAAGTGTTTTGAGCAGAAGTGTAATAAGATCTGACTGACATTTTTAAAAGCTTACTGTGGATCTTATATTGTGAGATCAGTTAAATGTTTATTGTACTAGTTGCATTAGTTGAAAGATGATGGTTGCTTGGAGCAAGGCCGTAGCAGTAGAAGTGGGGGAAAGTGTGGATCTTGGATATATTTTAAAGGTAGAGCCAATGGGAGTGACAATGCATTGGATGTGGGGTGTCAGAACCAAGGATAACTCAAAATGTGTGGCCTGTACATCTAGAATTGCCATTTGTTGAACTGGGAAATATTATTGGAATGTCATGTTTGGTGACTGGGGAATAAGGGAAGAGGGAGAATTAGAAGTTTCATTTTGGACGTGTTAAGTTTGACATGCCTATTAGACATCCAAATGGAGCTGTCAAGTAGGCAGGGGGATACGTAAGCTGGAATGCATGGGCCATGGCTGGCCTAAAAGTATACATTTGAGTATTTAAGGCTGTAAGAGTGAACGAAAACACCAAGAGAGGAAGTGCAGATAGAGAACAGAAGAGGTGTTAGGACTGAGTGCTAACACTCTCCAAGATACAGGTGTCAGAACAATGAAGTGGGACCAGCAAAGGAGACAGAGGAGGAGTGACGGAGAAGACATATGAGACGATGGTGCCCCAAAAGGCAAGTAAAGAGAGACGTTAAAAAGGAAAAGTTTGTGTCAAATGCTGCAAATAAATTAGGTAAACTAAGGACTGTTAATTGAATGTTGAGTCTGGTGAAGGTCATTGGTGACTTTCAATCAGTGGTTTGCTGATAAATTGGCACTCTGAAAAACAGTGACAGCAAAATCCTGATTTATAGTGTTTACCAACTTCCATGGTATAAATACCCCTACCATAGCCAATTTCAAGCTACCAACAGTTTAACAACCAGCTTGCAAAATTCTTGAATATTTAACAATTGGCTCCTGCTAGCTACAGCACACACCACCTTGACAGGAGCCATTTTGGAGGAGTGGTGGGGATTGGAGTGGATGCAGAAGAGATGAAGCAAGAAGAACTGGAGACAGTAAGTATAGACATTTTAAAGGAGTTATACTAAAAAGAAGTGAAGTGGTAACTGAATCAAGATATGTGGTCAAGATACTTTTTTGTTTGTATTTTTAAAGTAGGAGATATAGCAGCATGTTTATATGCAGATGAGAATGATTCAATTAGAGGGGGAAATCAGTGAAGGAGAAAGCAAGGAGAATTATTGGGGTGAAGCCCTTGAGTTAGAGAGGAGAGGGTTCTAATGCACAAGGAGTGGGTGGTATAGTCTCAGATAAGAGCAGGGGTAGTTGCTTCATAGTGACAGCAGAGACTAAAGCAGTACTGTCAAATAGTTGTAAAATGTGAGCCACATATGTAGTTTAAATTTTCTAGTAGCCACATTAAAAAATAAAAGAAACAGGTGAAATTAATTTTAATGATTTATTTAACCCAGTATATATAAATTATTATTAAAACATGTAGTGAACATAAAACAATTAATGTATTTTTGTGTACTAAATTTTCCAAATCCAGTATATTTTACACAAACAGCACATTTTAATGTGGACTATCTAGATTTCAAGTGATCAGCAGTAGTGACTAACACACTGGAGAAGGCAGGTATAAATCGTCAGTTACGTGGTCAGACAGACATGTTGGTGGGAGGTTGTTGGTGTGTTGATCGCTTCTATTTTTTCATATTCTCAGTGAAACAGAAATCAAGTTCATCCAGCAAGTAGGAGTAAGAATTGAGAAGAAGGGGCTAGAGGTTTGAGGAGAGAGGAAAAGATGTGAAATAGTCATGTGGGAGAATGACAGAGTTAATGGAACCAGGAGACTGTGCTAGAATTGGTACAGCACCAATGGCCCGCTTGAGGTTTGTGGCCCAGAATTTCATGTGACACTAGCCGTCCTGAGTGTGTTTTTCTTGAGCCACATTCTGCTCTGCAGGGGCAGGCACAGTGGGCATCTGCAAAATGGGAAAAGTTGGATTTAAACAAGGTGAAATTAATTGGAAAGCGATGACAATCCATCACTCCAGTAAAAAAATGCTGAATTTTCCCCATAGGAAGCTGGACCTTTTCCTTTTCTGATCTAGGCTTTATGCATGTGGGTTGGGGTGGGAATATGAGATGTAAAGCAAGAGTGTGTGGGAAGAGTTTAAAAGCACAGTGACATTTTTTTTTGGCCACTGAACTCCTCTCTCCAAATTCTTAGCAAATTTTCCAAACTCTTTCTATAGGGTTCACTTAACTGAGCCATATGTACCCTCTTTCTCTTTCCTTAGAAGTCATCTATTTATGAAGGTTTATTATTGTTGATACATACCTGTCAAGATGAAATGGGTGCGTCGAGTTGACTCCTTATTTGTTGGAGGCTAGAAGATGTTAAGGGAGGCCCTCTGTTCCCTGCTTGTAACCTGAAGCCACCAGTCAACAGTACGAAATCAGAGGGTTTCTAGCAACACACTGAGGTCCTTATGTAAGGAAGATCACACGCAATTTTTGTCTTTGCAGAATTCCTCTCTGTATAATTATTCTTTTGATCATGCTACACATGAAAAGAAAGGCAACTGGAGTATGAATCACGTCCTTGTTTCACTTGGAATTAACAATTGAGACAGGTTGAGGAGTCTGTGAGAACTGCTGGTCTGAGGGAGGTGGTTCTCTGTTCTAAATTGACAGATTCTTTACATGTGTACAAAGGCATCCTCAGAGCAGACCTCAATCTTTACATATCACATTGACCAGTCAGCACGAATAACTACAATCGTGGGTATGATAACTGCAGTAAATGCAGTCTGAACTTTCTTTATCATGCATGTGGGAATAGTTCATTGTTTCTCACCAAATCATTCAGGTACATTTGACTCCATTCAGACTTTCACTGAAACAACCCAGGAATTTTCTCACTGGTTATGTATTAAACGGATTGAGCAGTTAATCTGTACTGTACCTAGGACAGCTTTCATAACTATCAGTTCACAAGGGGAGTTTGTGGATATATTCAGGAGGTAGATCATGTGCCTTCTCTTTTCTAATGCCCTCCTGGACACCCCAGACTGAATCAATCACTTGATGCCTTGAGCTTCTGTAGCATTTTGTACATCTTTCAACCATGGCTCTGAATGTGAAATCCCTTTCAGAACTTCATACTTTTGCATATGATGTTCTTCTGCCTTCCCCACCTGTAAACACCTCCTTATACTTCAAAATCCAATAAATATGTGTTGAAGGGATGAATGAGATGCATTTTAGAGGAGACGGTCTTCCCTGAATTGATCACTCTTTCTTTTGAGTCCCCGTGCACTTGATTTAAACTTCATTTTTGCCAGTTATCCAGTTCTTAAGAGGTATTTACCTGTTGGCCTCTTTTATAAGTATAACTTCCTCCAGCACAGGGACCATGTTTCATGTACTTTTGTGTCCCTAACATAATACCAGGTACATGATAAATCTTCACATGTTTGTTGGATGTGAAATGTAAAGAATTAAGTGTGATAGTGAGATTCAGGTGAACACAAAAATAGCTTGAGTTAGGCCACAATTTTACAGCCCATGCAAACTCATAATGAAGTAAGTCAACCAACTTATGGTGCATTTAAGATGAAATCTCAAAGTGAGGATATATCAGTTTTAGCCCAAAGCAGAAGTTTATATAAAGGATTTAACTTTTTGCCCTATACACTCAGGAATTAAACTAGAAAGAAATCTAAAAACGCATTTATAGATAATTTCAATTTGAGGCTTACAGATGTATCATAGGTTTATTTAAGGTTTAAACCAAGTTTCATATGAGCTCTTATTTGGGAAACTAATCTCACATGGCAGTAATATACCATAAATTGTGATTTACAAAAACATTCTCATATCCTGTCTAGGGTGAAATTTTAATGTTGCCAATAAACTTTCCACTCAAAGAGAAAATGGTAAGACTGACAAACTAATCTAGCTATGCATGTTTTGTTTTGGAAACTTGCTATTCCTGAATGCTCCCTGAATTTATTTTTGCAAATTCTTTGGAAAATTCAAGGAAAAATTGGTCTTTTGAGAGATACCTTGAATGCTATGTTTTGTATGTCAAAGAGTATTGAATTTCTTGTTGATAGCAGTTGCATTGACTTTTTTGTTTGTGCTTATACTATTGTTTCTGAATTTCAGTATGGAAGTGTTATTAATCGGATATCTAACATCTGACATTTAAGATACAGCATGTTCCTTATATTTCAATGAATAAAATAGATATTTTAAAGTGTTTCGTGCACATCTTATCTCTTTTGCTTAAATATGTCTGTCCAAGTAATACTCATTTCATGTTGGATGGATGGATGGGTGTGTGGGTGAATGGATGGATGGATGGTTGAATAAGGTATGCTTTGAGAGTCCAGGTGTTGGGTTCAAGTCGCAGCTTTGCTACCTACAAACTCCTTGGTTTATAGAAAATTAGTGATACAAACTTTTGTTTCTTCAGTGCAATCATAATTCTACATGGAGTTGTAGGGGTTAAATAAAATAATGAACGTAAAGAATTTTGCATTGTAATTGGCACACAGTGAGTACTCAGAAATGTTAGTTGTTATTACTATTATTAACATAACAATAAATGGCTATAACCATATAGCCCACTTTTTAAATTCAAGGATGAATAATTCCAACATGTAGAAATTATGAATGCATTGATTATAGTATGCATGGGAATACCAGTAATTTTCTAATCATTACAGTTTAAGCTCTTCTGTCCATAAGAATATGAAAAGTATACTAACCATGGGGTTCCTTACCTACTTACAGAATTAAAAGCATAGCTTAGATATGAAAACATTCTTACGTTTCACTATAATACAACAGCTAGTTGTGTTATGCACCATGTCTTACTGAAGCACCATGGCTTTGTGCAGTTTAAAGTATTTATAATTTCTAGGTAAGTAGTCTTCAAGCAGATGTCTTTCCCTCCAGGGTGACACTGAGACTCTCAAAAGGGGTGATAATATTTTAAAACATCTGGCACAGGGTTCAAGGCCATTAGACAGCACAGCTCCAAGTTTTTCCTAATTTTTACTCCAGACTTTCTCTAGAGGAAGCAGAATGATTTTGAACCAAAGGAGTAAGCCACTTGACGTCTGCCTTTGAGTCAGTTTCCCAAAGATAAATCCATCAGCGCAGAGGAAGAGTGGGGAGGAGGCGAGGGTGAAGGGCTTCTGTCGTGCTCAAAGAAAGATGACTGTTCCGAAGGCACTTTCAGCTTTTCGCTCGGCTTTAACATCTGGGCCTTCCTTCCTGGCGGCGTGGGGTAAACAGCCCGCGGCTGACGAGAAAGGGCTGTGGACGCCGCAGGTGACGGCTCCTGCGAGGACCGAGCGCGCGGCCGGGTCCCGCTCGCGAGCGCCTCAGCACGCGCGGATTGTTTTGAACTTGAGCAACGCAACGCCCCCTGCTTTCTTTCCACCCAATTTCTGTTCGTGCAGAGCTGGCCTCCTCTAGCAGGAAGTGCCCGCCGTTTAAGCGGAGCGAGCGATTCCCGACAGCCGCCCGCGCCCCCGCCCTGCCGGCTTCGCTTCCTTTCCATGGGCCTGGAGGCCGCGGGGGCTCATCCCTGCGAAGGTTCGCGTTTGCAAAATGTCTCCTTTTGTCAGCTTGAGGTTTTCCAGAATTTAAAAGCGGAAAGGAAGAGAGGAGAACAAGGAAGCTATTAAAGATATATTAAATAAACACTACTAGGAGCAAGTGCGTGTTTAAGAGCGAATCTGTAACTTTTGCAAGGGGAGTTTTGGTTACTGCTTATTATTTTAACAAAGAGGGGAGAGAGTGTGTGTGTGTATGTGAGTGTGAGTGTGTGTGTGCGTGAGAGAGAGTGTATGAGTGTGTGTGTGAGAGTGTGTATGTGTGTGTGTATGTGTGTGTGAGTGTGTGTATGTGTGTGTGAGTGTGTGTGTGAGAGTGTGTATGTGTGTGTGTGTGTTTGTGAGTGTGTGAGAGTGTGTGTGTGAGAGAGTGTGTGTATGTGTGTGTGTGAGAGTGTGTGTATGTGTGTGTGTGTGAGTGTGTGTATGTGTGAGTATGTGTGTGTGTGAGAGTGTGTGTGTGTGAGTGTGTGTGTGTTTCCCTGAACTGGAGAAGCAGATGTTTAAAGGAGACGGGAAGGAAGCAGCTCTGACAAATGAAAGGATTTTTGATTGAATTCATGAGCTAAAGTTTCCTGCCAGTAATTCATTCAACCCTAGGCTACATAAAAGAAAAACCCGTATAATTGAAGTTTAATCGCTTAACTTTTAAACATACGTACAACCAGAATGGGCAAGTGTAGCTGCCACAGGTAAAACTAAAGTAACGCTGCAAGCTGAGTTCTGATTGTGATTTATTGGTAGTTTAGAGAATTATGATGCCCTTCCCTTCATCCTGCTCCTCCTCTTTGGTGCTTGAGTGCCAGAGTATTTCCCTTATTGTCTGTACAAGTTAAAATCCTGGGTGCAGATTTTTTTTTCTTTAAGCTGTTTTATAAGCAGGTGCAGATGGCTTTCATGAACAGAGCCAACTGAAATGCCGTTTCGGCCTGCAGAAACTAAAGTTTTAAAAATGAGACAACTGTATTTTGTGCTGTATCTCTAATTCAGCTGGAAAATGTTTCCCCCATTTTATGATGAAATCTGCCATCTCTGTTTCTTTCTCTTAATGAATTTGGTTTGTTTACAGCCTTAAGGAAATCTTGTCACTAAAATTCACCCTCACCATTCCTCCAGTGTTTTTCAGTCTGATGATTTCACAACCAGAGCCATTGCAAAATAAGGGTAAACGGGCATTTTTAAAGATCCCTGGAGATTTTTAAGAAGTTTTCTTCCTTTCTTGTTTCTTCACAGTACACTCAAGTAAACAATGTCAGGGAGACTCAAACCATTGAGACTGCTGTACCTTTTCATAAATACAATATGAAATAAGTCACTTTTATTTGTCAGGTCTTTTAAACTAAGCAACAGAAAGTGGAGTTACTGGGTATGATGCTCGCATTATTGAGCACTCCTGAGAAACAGAGTAAAGAGGGAATTAACTCCCTTGGAGCACAGAAAGCTCTGGTGGCCATGGTAGTGATGAGCCTGAGCTTTCTGCTCTAATCGTACTCACATGGGCACTAATGCAAAGACATAAATCAAGTAACCATAACCAAAAGCCAGAAGTTTGCTAATTTGCTGAATCTTGAACCGAACAAAACCCAAATATTAAAGTTGTGACTGAACTGAAACATGCCCAAAAATAGAACAAATGAACTAGTTAAAACCAGAATGATACTTACATATTTTCTGAAATGATTGAATAAAGCAAAACTAGAATTTCACAAAATTCCACCAACCTAATGTAAGACAAACCAAGGTTCCATCGGTTTGCATCTTTTATAAGATCCCAGCAGGAAGTGAAGGGCTTACTCTGTTCTTCTGTTGACCTCCACAGTGATGACTGTCTCAGGGACACTGACTCATGCAGCGAATGTTAATGGGCAATACCTGCTATGTTGTCAGACAGAGAAACCAATAGGGCAAGGCTTCTCACCCTTGACACTACTGACGTTTTGCACTGGACAAGTCCTTTTTATTGCGGGGCTGACCTGTGCCTTGCAGAATGTTTAGCAGCATCTCTGGCCTCTACCCACTAGGTGCTAGTAGCCACCGCACATTCCTCCAGTTGTAACAGTCAAAAATGACCCCAGACTTTGCCAATTGGGTGGGGGGTAAAATCACCCCCGTTGGAACCACTGCAACAGAGGAACAGTCATCAGCCTCCGACATTGTTTCAAAAGGGTTTTCCAGTAGATGTTGGAAAGAGAAGCTATGTATTTATCTGCCCAGAAGAATCACCTAGTAGAAAATAAAAGCCAGTCTCTGTAAGTCCTCATTTCAGAGCTGCTAATGCAAGAAACACTTGATGTTGAAAAGACCGTGTATGGTGCTACGGTGAGGCATAAGTAGTGAAAGTATTGTGAGTTATTAAAGACATTTGTAAATACATTTATAAAAACTGCCTCCCGACAACTTACAGTGTTGGTGATCAAATAATTCTAGAATCTTCTGACTGCACTGCATTCAATGGTTATTTTCATACTCTGAAAAAAATAGCAGAAATATTTCAACATGTTGAGTCTAATAAGTGTTTCTAGTTCACAATATAGGGGCATGCTGTTTGATCCAGGCAGCCTGCATACCCTATAGTGAATTATTATATATTAGGGTGCTACTTCAGGAGAATTAGACATCATAATTATAACTTTTTTTAAGTTCATATGTATACAGTGTATACTCTTGAAATGAAATTTATAGTATTCTGCACTTCAATGTGACTTCTCATTTTTATAGTAATATTATGCAATAGTACCTTTATGTTGGCAGTTTTCATTTGGTAGGAAGACTAATTTGTACATCAGAAAATTATTTGGAACAGTGGGTCTTGCCAAGATTATAATGTAGTAATTGCATTTAAAATTGAGTTGTGCCAAAGCATTGGAAAAATAATAATATGTCCACTAAATATATAATACTGACACAGACAGTTCATCAGCTTTTCTTAATACTATAAAAAACCAAATTTTCTGTTTTTTGTATGTGAGGAAAACCTGGAGGAAGAATAATCACAGTATAAAATTGAATGGCTAATTGAGTTATCCAAATGGTTTCTTTTAATGATGGTTTAGCATTCTAAGGTACAAACCCTTATCTTTTGTTTAGTTTTTGTCTTTGAATGTGCGTTATAAATTGAAGTGCTGTAAAGCAACAAAGCAAAAAGTTATTGGTTAATATCTCCTCATAGACTGTAAGTGGCGATCATGCCTGTGAAGCATGTAAGAAACATTTTCCTAATCTCAGTTGATCACCACAAGCACCATGTTCACAGTCAATAGTTTCCCTATTTTACTGATGTGAAAAGTCCAACTCAGAAATGATAAGAAGACAGGGACAGGTCACCACAGGTGTGGCATAATGGGTGGGGGAGAGGGGTCAAGGAGTAAGTAGTACTAATATTTAAGAACTTACTGGTGGTATACCTACATCATTGACCACCATTCTGCTCTGTGAGGTGGGTGCCATTAGTCTGTTTTCTTACAATTAAAACACAGACTCCAAGTGGAAACTCCACGTGGAAACTACATGGACAGTTAGTAAATGGTAGCCCCAAAATTTGAAACCAGGGCTTATGACTTCTTTCTTTTTTTCTTGATTCTCCTATACTTTGAATTCGAAAACATAAAAGAAATTCAAGCTATATCAATCCACACTTAGTGGTGTATAAACTCTGAACCGTGTAAAAGTGTAATCACATTTCCACCTCAGTTTTTAGGAAAACTCAGATTCTGAAAGTTCTTGATTCAGTCCGGCAATTGGCTGTTACTTGGGAATTGACCAGAACACCCATAAGCCTTCTTCTATCACTGTCTTCTAGGCTTCCTGAGAGAGCTTCCTTAGAGAAATGATGGCAGTGATGGTGACATCCTCCAATAGGAGTCAACAACTATTCATTTCCATCTCTTCTACTGCCATCACCTCAGTGGGCTGCAGCCTAGAGCTTTTTCTATCTCCTTCCAAATATTAAATCATTCAGACCTCACACTGTCTGCCAGCCATTCATAGAACAACATAGCATTTACTTTAGGGCAGCCAGAAGGATTGAGATATACATTATTGTGTCCATGTGTGGGAAAGTGAGTAGTCAATGGACCAAGTCTGACTTAACATGTTAGCACGATTTACATCTTCAGTTGCAGTTGTAGTTATTTCAACCTGTGTCATCCCTGCCTGGCAAGGCTGTGCTTCATCGCAGGTCCAGTTCTGGTGTCACACATTGCTTATGACTTGAACTTTTGGCCAAAATACCTCTTCATTTTCTGTTTTCCACAGACTCCTGAAGCCCAAGGTGGCTACTTACTCTTTTGGACAATGACCGATCAACAAATCCCCTTTTAAATTCCTTCTTATTTAGTTCTGTTTCTTTAGGAAGCTTCCATCAACTATATTCCATCAGTGACTCAATAATATTCAACCCCATTTTGTAAACAGAGTCTTTATCTGGCCAGCTCTGTTCATACCAGACACTTGAATAAGTTCACATTTCTTGACTTAGCTCTTCTAGTAATTTGTGTCTCATTAAAACATTAGCAAACCTGCCTCTACACAGCATATCTATAAAGGAAGTTTTGTCTGCAGCAATAATAGCTACAGTGACACCTAAGTTCAGAAAAAAAGTTATTGATCCAAGAGCTGAACCTAAAGTTTCTCGTGAGAGAGTTTGGAACAGTGACAACCAGAGAAGTCATAGAAACGCCATTGTGGGGACAGCAAGGCTTGGACTCACAGCGGAGGTTTCATTTGAAATCGGGTTCTTTTTCTCTGGTCTCACAAATTATTTCCGGAGGTTAGCCACTTACGAAAAAATAAATCTTTTCTCACTTGGAAGTAAATAATGGTGTTATTTGACTTGAAACGTAACGCAGATATGCCTTGGCCCGGTTTTGTTTTGTCTCTGATGAGCTTAATATTGCTTTCCTCTTCACCGATTTCATATGTGAGGTGTCCTAGCATGAAATGCTTAAATCAACTCTATAACAGTGTAAATAACAGTTTTATTGTCTCTTCCATATTAATGAAACCCACAGCTCAACAACTAAAGCTCTGTACTAATTGCTTGTCCTCAGAGCTGGGTGTTTCAGGTCTAATTCTCTTTAGAACACCAGCTGGCATAGAGTATGCGAAATCTCCTTTGGTTACTTTAACCACTTAAGTACTAATCGGGTGGCATGGAAAGCAGTAGGCTGTGTCCATACAGGCAGAACAAAGCAGAATATTGAGCAGTTTTCCAAATTTTATCAATGTAATAAGTCAACTCAGTTCATGTTTCTAGTTAAAACAGATGTTTGAGTTGTCAGGATGCATCCAAACAAAGTGTTTGTTGAAATAAACATTAGCTTAGTAGATTCCTTTCATTGCAGACACATTGTAAACAATGAGCCAGGTGTAAAATGTGGAAAATCTGTGAGCCTTGAAGAAACTAGGCATGCCATAAAAAATTGTGTAGTTTTCCACATGTTGTATGTACAGTCAGACTCAATACATAATTATTATATTAATGAATGAATGAATTGCTAAATTTTATAATTATTTTGACCTGTACTGGATCCATTAGTTAAATTTCATATTTTTGCTCAAAGTGTATTTATATATATATATATTTTTTTCTTCCTTGTTTATTTGGCTCATTTTTCATATATTTGGATATTATACCTTGCAAATTATGACTGAAACAATCCCATTCATTTGGCCATGATAGTCATGTATATTTATTTAAAATTTCCCATTGGGAATTTCAATTGTATTGCTATTTCAAATACAAAAGTTTGGCTTGCAGTCACTCATGGCACAGCTAGCAAGCTACTTAACCTTTCAAGCAATGTGAAAACTGCTGTTGACTGAAAAAAAAAAAAAGTATTTTTTGAATTTCTACTGTGTGCCTAACAGTTTGGTAGATATTATGGAAAACAGCTCCACTCTTGAGGAACTGACAATTTAATCGGAGAAAGAAAAGCAACTCACATGAAACAATTATAAAGAAGAATGAAATGTATTATGTGGTGCAGATTAGAACCAAGGATAATAAGGTGTTAATTGTGTGGGATAGGCAAAGTCTCAAAGGAGTTAAGGAAGGTAGAGATCAACATGGGCTGAGGTCATCCAGGAAGACTTTCAAAACAAACCAACAATTTTTATAAGCCCCTTCGATGTTCAAAGCACTGCGCGGGCTGGAGGGAAGTGTGATCACAGAGATGGGACGTAAGCAGGATCTGAGAGGATGAGAAGAATACTGACTGGCCAAGAAGAGCAGGTAAAGTACTATAAAATACAGAACTTGGGGGAGGGGAGAAGACAAGGCAGAACCACAGCTACGATAATCAGCTTAACATTGCAGCTCTCCCTTTGAAACACCTTAGACTGATGCAGATGTGCCAGCTTAGATTTTTTAATCCATTTTTGCTCATGCTTGGTCTGCAAAATATTAGTATCCAGTTCAGAGGTTTCTCGGTAAGGGAGAGAAAAGCAGATAGTGCTGTTCTTTGGGATTCTGGAAGACAATCTAGCAGAAATGATAGACAGTACTCACTAACATCTTTTTTCTTGCAAAGAAAAGTATTTATTGAAAACAAAGGTGCCAGTCAAACTATATAATATGTGGTACATGCAGAGAACTCAGTGTACCATTGATTTTTACTGAGAAGACAGTAACCAAGCTCTGAATGTTATTTGTAGGGTTGGTTCTCACCGAGTTTGGTAAAAGCTCTCAAGTGGCTCCATTTGATAGGCACTCCTTTTTGTTTTAAAATATAATTTTTTAAGGTGAGTAAGCATCGTGCTTTCTAACTTCCGTGTATGCTTATTTCTATGCAAAGTCTGATATGGAGATGAAGAACCAATCATTTCTGATTCAGACACTCAGAGACACCCTAAACACCTTTATTTTCCAGGCAGAAAGAATGTGGAAGAAAAATGTTTATTTTAAAGCAAACAGGCTTTCAGATTTTAAAATCATAGTTATTAGCACTGAGATCTAGTGCATTTTCTGCCCTCTATTTAAAGCTCTTTAGGTGATTTTGTTTTTAAGACAACATAATATCTTGAATCTTTTATTCCATCAAGATATTGAAGATATCAAGATAATAGCAATTGCAAAAGATCCTTTGGCTATTGTGAAGATTTGGGAAGAGAAGAGCAATTCTTGCTGTGCTGTCATTGCTTTAATTTGGCAGCTTTGTGTCATATGTCTAGGGAGGAGTTGTATAATGCAGAATATGCCCATGGCACCCAAGGTTTTTGACAGTGAGCAGACCCTTTCCTATTGAAACGAGGAATTTTTGCCTTTGTCAGGAATTCGGAGTGCTCTTTCATGGGATGACTCCTGTCATTTCCCTTGGGATCCCAGAGCTGCAGACAAGGTTAGAGTCCTCGCTTACCAAAACATAATGTGCTGTGCATTCATCTCTGGCACAGGCAATGCAGTGCATCTCTAGGAAAGGGGGAGCAGATGTGCTTCCTTGTCTAAAACAGATTTTACTGTGGTTTACATTTTTGTAGAGCTCTCTCTGCAGCTCTCATCTGCAGCTTTATTGCGTGACGATGATATGGTAGCAAGGGGGTACTACTTGCTGTTGAATGCTTGAGATCATGTGAAGCGTTTCAGTGCAAACTGGAGTTTTTGAAGGAAGAATTCTTTTAAAACTGATTTGGATTCCTTTTAAAAATAATATTTTGAGGAAAGATCTCAGTCTCCTTAGAATATAGAAATTTAGAATTAATAAGGAATAGATGATGACCTAAGTCAGCCCCCCGACTTTATTTTACAGATAAGAAGCCAAACCTGAGGAAAGTAATCACTTGTACAAGGTCACACAGAAGTTTATTGGCAGACTAGAGTGAGTCTAAAATCCAGGTCTCCTGACTTTTAGTCAAAAGGAGCGATGGAAGAGGGAAGTCATTCCTCTAAATCGGGGGTCAGTAACCTTGTCTGTAAAAGCCCAGACAGTAAATATTTTATACTTTGCAGGCCATATGGTTATCGTCAGAACTATTCAGCTCTGTCCTTGGAGCCCGAAAGCAGCCATAGACAATATGTAAATAAGAGTGTGTCTATGTTCTAATAAAACTTTATTTACAAAATAGTTCCCGGGCCACATTTGGCCCATGGGTCATAGTTTGTTTATGTCTACTCTGGATCTAAAGGAGAAAATAAGCATAGAAGTCTCCTAGGGAACTTCTTTATGCGCTGCATCCCAAATTCGATCTGTCATGGAGAACGTCAATCTTTCATAGGTCCAGAGGGTGCTATTAGTTAGACAAAATTGCTCTGACTCAGACAAAACTGACTCTTTTTATAGCTTTCCCGAGAAAAGGTTGTTTATGAGAATTTCAAAGTATTGAAGACTCATTCTTCAGGATTGTCCTTATGTCACTATTGTTCCACTTAAATGTGGAAGATTTATGTTTCTATATGCCTTTCCGAAGTTAAACACACTCACCGCAGAGGCTTTCTGTTATCAGTGTTAGATATTGTTAACTTGAGTAATCTTCTAAAAAACATAAGTATGTATCCTATTTTTTTTTTTTTTAAGAAACACGATTCTGGAGTTTCATAGTTTAACAGCAGTTAAGAAATGGAAATGGGCCGGGCGCGGTGGCTCACGCCTGTAATCCTAGCACTCTAGGAGTGCGGGTGGATCATTTGAGCTCAGGAGTTCGAGACCAGCCTGAGCAAGAGCGAGACCCCATCTCTACTAAAAATAGAAAGAAATTACTTGGACAACTAAAAATCTGTATATAAAAAATTAGCCGGGCGTGGTGGCGCATGCCTATAGTCCCAGCTACTCGGGAGGCTGAGGCAGTAGGATTGCTTGAGCCCAGGAGTTTGAGGTTGCTGTGAGCTAGGCTGATGCCATGGCACTCTAGCCTGGGCAACAGTGTTAGACTATTTCTCAAAAAAAAAAAAAAAAGAAAAGAAAAAAGAAATGGAAATGAAGTAAACATTTTCTAAAAGGCTGCTATATTTTTATGGCAAAATTCCTCTTGTATCATAAAGAAAGCTTGAATTTTTTTTTTTTAACTTTGCAGGTGTGCACGTGTGTGCAAGACAGAAAAACACAGGAAAAGAGAGAGAGAGGGTTGGGGGAGGAGGAGGGAGAGAGGGAGAGACATCTCTGGGAGGCAAGTCAGAGGAAATACCTACATTCATAACAATAACTGTCGAGGAATTAAAACCTCTTTTTCCATTAAAACTTCTTGGTGGCTTCAGTGTCTTAAGGCATACTGAATCCAGATCAGTACACCCTTATTAAGGCAAACCCACAGGGTTCTTCTATTCCATATGCATAACTGTTTGAAAAGTGATCCTTTAGGAAGTGTTTTTGCTGGTCTCAATCCAGAAGCAACAGGTAAATGGAGGATGGAAAGACAGAGCAGGCTGCAGGCAGTGTTGACTGAGGCAGGGAATGGGGAGAGGGGCTGGACCTCTAATTTTGGAGGCCCACCTGCCGCCACTTCTTCTGAGCAGGTGCAGGCTGCTCTTTCTTCCTGCTTCCCTGTGTCCTCTCATCCGCCTTGCTCCTCTTTCTATCACCAAATGCCAACCGCGGGGCAGGTGAATGGGAAGGTGTGTCAGGTTTGGCCTAGAAGAAAATCAGTTGGGTTCTTTTCTGTCTTCTTCCTCTCTCCTATGCTGAGGTATTATAAAGAATGAGGAAAGTACATGAATGTCTACCTTTTTCCCATTATAAATGTTGCATTTTCAAAAATAATAGCTTTTTTAAAATTTTAAAATATTAAGGAGGTACTATTGTTTTTGTTACATGGGTACCTTTTATAATGCTTAAGTTGGGGCTTTTAGTGTGTCCATCACCCGAATAGTGTTCATTGTACCTGATAGGCAGGTGTTTATCCCTTTCCTCCTCCCAGCCTTCCCCCTTCTTGATTTCTAATGACTTTTACATCTCTGTGTGCCTGTGTGTGCCCCTTGATTTGCTCCCAATTATTGGAGAATACATGTAGTGTTTGTTTTTCCATTCCAGAGATACTTCAATTAGGATAATGGTCTCCAGTTCCATCCAAGTTGCTGCAAAAGACATTATTTCATGCCTTTTTATGGCTGAATAGTACTCCATGATATACATATACCATATTTTCTTAATCCACTCATGAATCGATAGGCATTTAGGTTGATTCCACATCTTTGCAATTGTGAATTGTGCTGTGATAAACATTCGAGTACAGGTGTCTTTTCGATAAAATGATTTCTCTTCCTTTGGGTAGATACCCAGTAGTGGGATTGCTGGGTCGAATGGTAAGTCTACCTTTATTTCTTTGAGAAATCTCCATACTGTTTGCCATAGAGGTTGTACTAATTTGCAGTCCCACCAACAGTGTATACACGTTCTTTTCTCTCTGCATCCACACCAGCACAAAGATAATAGTTTCATCTATCTGTAAAGATTTTTGGAGAGTAATTGAAAGGAAAATTACTTAAAAGGTTTTTTTTTTTTTTTTTTAAAAGAAATTAGTTACAGTAAAGCCTCCTTTCCTGTGGTAATGTTAGTCTCTGGAACAAATTCAGCATGATAAATAATTTTACTCGAACACTCAAACATGCTTTTCTTTTGGTGATGGATACTGCTTTTTTCATCTTCTCAGTTTGTTTTAAAAGTTTGTGTAAGTGTTCTCATTGCATTACTGACAGCTTTAAAAACTTGGTCTTAGAAGGCAAATAATTAGAGAGTTATTATCCATCTTCTCAGATGAGGCATGTAATAGGATGGTGGATTTCATTTCGTTTTTTGTTTTATTCATGCTTACAGTTCAGAACTTAAATAAGAAGGTTAATTTCTTACTTTTCTCATCAATGTCCAGGCTTTATTTTGAAAGAAGTACGAGATAGGGTATGCTGACCCAATCCGTAGTTGCAGTGATGTAGCCCAGCATTCTGGCCTCTGTGTGAGTGGGCCCACCTCCTCCTGTTAGAAATGCCCTCTCTGTCTTTTCACCCACCCACATCCTATCCAGACATCAAGTTCTCTCTCAAGACCATAGGCTTTTAGGAAGCTCTCCTTGGACAACTGCCCACCACAATGATCCTTACTCTCTCGGAATTTCTGTAGCACTTTTAGTTTCTGCCAAACAATTCCTTGCTTAATTATATGTTATCTAGGATCACTCTCTAGTGGTTTAAAGCATAGTGTTAAGCACATAATCTGTGCAGCCGTTTGAAGAACAGGCAAATGGCTCATAAGGAGCCAGAAGTGGGGTGCTTAGGGGAGATCACAGGCACCCAAAGGGAGGAATCATCTTGGGTTCGTTGAAGTTAAATTCTTGCCCTCAGGCTCACAAGCACAATGACTGGAATGTCAGGGTACCATGTTTCTACATCAACCAGAGGCAAACACGTCTTCATCTGATTCACAGAGGCTGATTAGAATGCCAATTTATTTGTTTTCAGTATGACGTATAACTGTCTAGTATAACTAGACACCCAAGTCCTCAGGCTGGTGTTTCATAGCCATCAGAACTCTTGGTAAGCATGAAATCTAGGCAAATGTGGCTCATCAAATGATTTGAATGCTCAGAGGATTAGGACAAGAAGACTGGTGATATCATTTTATCCTAAGGCTATCCCTGCCCACAGCACTGGATAGGTAGTGTCCTTCTGTGGGGTAACCTTGGACAGGGATAGTGCTTACTTTAATGCTTACTCTCTTGTGGACAGTGGACAATTACTCTGCAGCTCTCTCAATGATCCCATGAGTGACCAACTTTCTTTCCAACTAGCACATTTTTCATAAGATCTTGAATATAGTTGGTTAGTTTCCAATCAAGTCTTACTCTATTTCAGTTGAGTTTTCTTCCCTTGGATGTACGGTAATCTTGTTTCCGCCCTTCCCAAGTCCTGGGGTTTATCTCCTTGTTACTTTATTTCACCTCCTGCAGTAGGTACCACCAAATACTGAGTGATTCATTATCTCCCAGCTCCAGTATAAAATCCTCAATGTCATGCACTACACAAGCATTTATTTATTCCACATTTATGAAACAAGCATGTTTAGCATCTATTATGTTCCAGCATTATTAAAGTTAATAGGGATATAGAGATGCACACAACGCAGTCCATTTCTATAGTGACTTCACATCTAAAAGACAGAAGTATAAAAAAAAGTACAATAAAGTGTTTTGGGTGCTGTGATGGGAATAGATGGTGAGATACTAAAAAGGAAATAATCAGTTTTACTTGTGGGAATCAGGAGGGTTTTCATAGAGAAATATATTGATTAAAATCCCTTGCATATACCTTTTCTTTGGCTTATAGATTATTTTAGACACCAGTCCAGATAATTAAAATCTTGACCTCTTTCTCATCCAGGTCCATCCACTTGTCACTAAATATTCATGCCTAATCTATGTTTGGAACAAAAGTGTCGCAAGACACATCTTTCACTATTTCCTGATTTACTAAACATGGAAATGTAGTTCAGGACCTGAGCATTTAGTGATCTCATGTGACCATGAGAACATTAAATAAGGAAGGAAATGCAGAAATGAATATGATGATCTCTTTAACACCCCTATTTGGGTAGAGAAGTAGGGTTTTAATTAGCCAGGCAAGTGCCAAATCTATTCTACACATATCACAGCATATTAAATTTAGTGTTGTTCCCTGGTCTCCTGAAAACCATCCCCAAAGATATATATATGGATGAAATCAGAGAACCTGGGGACTCTATAGGTACCAGATTATCCAA
Organism: Avahi laniger; assembly: GCA_963575035.1. Lineage (NCBI taxonomy): Eukaryota > Metazoa > Chordata > Mammalia > Primates > Indriidae > Avahi > Avahi laniger. Next base: position 11,125 of record CAUYSK010059721.1, on the reverse strand, counting down.
AACAAAATCAACATAATCTTCTGTGGGTTGTCCCAGGAATCAGGAAACCCAAGAGGCAGTTGTCCCTATGTACTTTTTAGTAAATCATTTAATGCCTCTGTGTACTCATTTACCCATTTGAAGAAAGGGAGCTAGTATGTCTAGTCTTCATGTCTGCATATTGGGTGCTATAAAGTAATTAAGATGTAGCTTTGTTCTTCCAACATTGCAGCTACTTCATTTTCCTAAACCAGAAAGAAATATATATAAATCATTGAAAAAGGAATATGTATAAATCCTTAAGAGAGCATTAAGTGAAGTAATGCATTTAAATTGAGAATCAAGATGTAAAAACCTATATAAATATATACAAATATTTGAAAGAGTAAAATGTGTAAATCTTTGAAAGATATATTAATGAATTTTAATGTATTTTTGTAAACTGGAAATTTTTGCACAACTGTTGCTGTCATCATCATACCCATATTCTATCCTGGCCAGGATAGACTATTCTAGACTAGCCAGGTCTTCCATATTCATCATTTCATATTCTAAATAGCTCAGGATTTTCTTTCTAAAAAGAGGACCAAGGACAGTTATATTGTGGGAAATTTTTCATTAAGCAACTCATATTTCATTAAAAGTCTTTTTTTACAAGCTACTTCAATTTTCAGGTCATCCTATTGAGGATAACTATTCTAAATACTTGCTAACTCATGATAAAAATGACATTTGTACCCTAAACATAATACTTTCCTATTTAAGAAAAGGTTTCACCTGTTCTAGGATACCAAAATACCACAAATAAATTTATTTTCCATATCAACACCCACCTTCCTGCCTTAGATAACTATCTGTGATTTTGCAAGACAGAATATTTTGTGAAAGTGGACACTCAGTAACTATATTTCTCTGTAGCCCAAGAAGTCCACAATTTCTTCACAGATTGAATAAATACTCAAATTAATTTAAAATTTCTGGTATTGCTGGTTCTACTTTTTTCTGGCATTAATATAATGGAATGAAATACTCCTTCAGGTTTGTAATCTATATTGGTTTGAAGAAAACATTTGTAAATTCTTAAGTGAGTCAATCAATTGCTATATATTCCAGGCACCATGGCAGGTGCTGGGCGATTGTAGAAATACAAGTCTACATTTCTGTATCTACGGTGCTTACAGTCTAGTTAGACTGACCACATTGTGGGAAATGCTTTCTAAAATGGCACACGGGTGGTGTCCGGTAAAGGGTCATCTAGCTAGGTAGAGAGTGGTGATTGTAGGGCTCTCTGGGGGCTCCAGAGGTGTGGAACACCTCCTGGAGGAAGAGATAGAACCTCAGCAGATCTCACCAATGGTTTCCAAAAGAAAATTAATTACAAAACACCCGGATATATAATTGCTGTTCCTAGAAAATAGTTACAATTTATTTCTTTAAATGTTTAACAACATTTTCAAATATATGTTGTTCTGTTTTATTTTTGTTTTGTTTTGTTTTCGGACCTTCATAGATTTTTGGTGGTTTGGGTTGGATTTGTGTTTTTCTCCTCTCTTGACTTATCTGAGAAATTCTGGCACTAGCCAGGTTCGGAATGTTTTTGTTCAGACATTCTTAAGTTATTTGGTAAGAAGTAAAGTCTTTGTTGCATTTTTCTGCTGAGAAACTGCTTTTTCTTTTCTTTCTTTGTTTAAACACTGAACTTAGTAAAAGCTCTTTATTTCTATAGATTGTTCTGCAAAACCATACTTTTGGAGGTAAGAGAATAGAGAACATTTTTTTTTAAACTGGAAGTAGCCATATTTTCAGAAAATAACTAATGAATTTAAGAGATATCAAAGGCAACTTTACAAGAGAATGCATGAACATGGGTACATGAAAGAGAACCTAGTGCTTTTGTGGCCCGTATCAGTAGGCCTTAAAATTGCTTACGAAGACTAGAAACGATGGCCGTCTGCCAGCCAGAGGCAGCATCACCACAATGGAATTCACAGTTACTTTGTTAAGACTTACAAATACAATGAAGGTCCCGAGCCAGGACCTTCAGGCAAATGAGGCTTGTCTGGTCTGGTCTAGGCCGGCTCACTGAGCAAGGGAGCCCTCTCTTTGCACAAGGACTTCCTCAGTGTCAATGGCCAAATGTTAGTCCCCAAAGCTAAAATGTCCCAATGGCTAGGGGAACAACAGCCAACCTTTTTTTGCCAGAAACTGTACTGGTTGGGGCAGGAAGTCATCCTGAGAGTAAAGTCAGGGTGTACATGGTTGGTTTGGGGACAGAGTTTGGAAGTTGGTGAAGTGGAACCATTTTTGAGCGTGACGTCACTTCTCTTCTGGCCTACCTCTTCAGAGAAACTGTGTCATATCTGGAGAACTGGATGCTGTCATGAAGGAGAAAAGTGGTATAAATTAAAGAGCTTTACCTCTAGGGAGTTACAGGAAACCGAGAATGAACCTGGTGATGGCTGAAGGGCAGGGTTGAAATTAGCTGATGCTGGAGGGAGTGAGCCAGGCAGCAAAGGTGACAGGAAACCAAATATGAGCAAGACTAGTCTGTCCAGAAACTTAGCAGAGATCGACTCAGTGAGTCCTTTCTCCTCTACCTTCCTGAACAAGAAGAAAAAAATTGGAGAACTGAGTTTGCAATGATTTCATTTCATGGAGGCAAAGACATTAAAAACAACAACAACAACAGTGAACAATTACTCTATTTCTGGTATTAAGCTAAACACATTGTATGCATTTTCTCAATTTAAACTTATAAAGTTATGAGGAAACAATTATTATCCTCTCCATTTTACTCATGAGGAAACTGAGTCTTAGAGGGTAAAAAAAATATGCCAAATGTCCCATAAATGGATAGCAAGATTATGGTCTTTGTACCCAAATATGTTTAATTTCAGAGCTCACACTCTGAACACACACTGTACTGTTCATTCATTGATTTATTCACATATGTGTTGTATAGCTACAATGTGCCTGCTGCTAGGCTGAAACAAGAGGATAAGAAAAGAGATCCACTCCCTGCACTCTTGGCATGAAACTTACAGTCTACTTGTGAGTGAGACCTATTTATGGAATAATCGCATAAATATTTAGCTGTGAATTATGAAAAGTAATATTAAGGAAAAGTCATCGATACAGGAGAATACTTAGGTACTAGAGTAAGTGTATAGTTGTTAGAAGGGAATTATGAAGTACAATAAGTAATATTAAGGAAAGATATATACAGTGAGAAAACTTGATATTATTTTGGGGAGTCGAGGAGAACTTCCTTGAGAAAAAGACATTTGCATTGAGATCTAAAGGATTTATACATTACAGTTAAGCACAGAGAACTTTCTGAGTAGGGGGAGGCTACAAGAGCCCTGAGGCTGGAGAGAGCTTGACATGTTATTGATTCTGTGAATACTTATTGATACGTAATGTAATTAGTGGCTTTCACTTTTATTGTGTTTCATATTCCTCAGTTGAACCTAAAATCTCTTACTGTTTAACAAATGAATTGATAGGATCACTATTTCCTTATATAGTTTTGATTTGTCTATTTTTTCCTACTAATTTTATATACTTGGATTTAAAGATTTTAGGGGAGCAAAGACCACATCTGTCATTGTTGTTGTGTTACAGTTTCTAAGATTACATGCAATTAGGTACTTAATAAGTACATTTTTATGATAAAGAAAAAGAAGGGTAGTAAATGTCTATTCAGAGAATAGTAGAATTTAGTTGCTTTTAACTGATATGCTCAATTAGAAATTGACATTGCCTATAAAAAGTCTTATCTTTATGTATTATATGAGCTAGGAAATAGATTCATTTTTAATTTTTGCTAAGTGAGGCTTCTTAATATTCCTTGAAACTAAATGGAAAATTTTCCAAAGTAATACTCGGCAGTTTGGCATGTGGGGGAAAAAAAATCTTTCCTCTCGAGCAGCTTTTCCAGGGAACAGATTAGAGTTAATTAGGGGATACTTTACTAATGGAATATTTTTCTTTCCATTAATGTCACTGTCCTTCATCCCTGAGGATGGCGTTACTGACAGTGATTGCTCTTATGTGTGAGAGACTATAGCAGACAGACCATTGCACAAAATTCCATTTGTCACACAACCTGAGACCAGTCTTTAGTTTACAAGCCTGAAGCTGTTTGTCAGGTCTGACATTGTCTGGGACCTTACCTGTTAAAATGTAATTGTCCCAAAGCCCTTTCTTGAATTCCACCCGAATTCTTTCTCCATTACACAAAAATACTTCTTAAATAACGTTTCAGGCAGTGAGGGACCCTCACATTCAAGCCCCATGCTATCTGTGCTGGATATGATGGTGGGAAACACTGAATAGGGAGCCTTTGAAAACATGCACTGTTCTTGTTTGTATCTCCAAGACCTAGCACAGTGACTGGTGGACAGGAGACAATTTAATAAGTATTTGCTAAGTATACAATTGACTGAATAAATGAAAGTCAACTGGAGGTGAGTTCCGGATTACAATTTTTGGTAATAAGCTCAAATTTTCTTGCTGCTTTTAGAGATGAATGATTATAGATTCAAAATTATAAATAACTACCATGAGAATGCTCATAATATCACTATACTATCTGTATTGGTTATCTATTATGAATAAAGAATTACCTCAAAATTTAGCAGCTTAAAACCATGAACATGTATTATCTCATATAGTTTTCTGAGAATTAGGAATCTGGGAGCATCAGGCTGTCTGCTGGGGCTGCTATCACCTGAAGCTTGAATCAGGCTGGACGATCTGCCTCCAAGCTCACTCTCAATAGGCAGGAGACCCCAACGCAGGAGCATTTCCATAGGGCAGCTTGACTGTCCTGACACAGCAGCTTGCTTCCCCTAGCAAGTGATCCAAGAGAGAAAGAAAAGAGGAAGCCACAGTGTCTTTTATGACCTAGTTTCCCAAGTGGCATACCATCACTTCCATTTATTCTTTTCCTTAGAAGCAGGTCAGTAAGTCACTATGCTCAGGAGAAAGGTACTTAGTTTTTTGAAGGTAGGAGTAGCGAAGAATTTGTAGACATTTGAAACCACTAAACTATCTAAATATTGAAATTCCTCCAAGATATTTACATTAATTGCATGTTTTTTTTAAGTATCACAATGTTCAATTTGTCTATAAGAAGTGCTTTTAAACAAAGTGCTTTTTCTGAAAATTGGCAAACTGTCTTAATTTATAAGTCATGTCATTTAAAAAAACAAAACAAAACAAAACCTTATAATCAGAGAACAAGAATCACCAGTACTTGAAGAATCCAAATAATTTTGTTTTTATTTCTCTGAAGTAGATTCAACTAATTCTTTTTTTTCTTTTTCTTTTTTTTTGCTCTTTCACCCGGGCTAGAGTGCAGTGGCATCATCAGAGCTCACAGCAACCTCAAACTCCTGGGCTACAGTGATCCTCCTGCCTCAGCTTCCCGAGTAGCTGGGACTGCAGGAGTGTACCACCATACCTGGCTGATTTTTCTATTTTTTGTAGATGTGGGTGGTCTTGCTTTTGCTTAAGCTGGTCTTGAACTCCTGGCCTCAGCCTCCCAAAGTGCTAGGATTACAGGTGTGAGCCACCACACCTGGCCACCTAATTCAAATTTTAAAAAAATTATTTGAACTTACTTTGTACCAAGTACTATGTCATGTGCTGTGGGAAGGAGACAAACACATGGAAAGGCAAAGATGACACAATGTATCCCAAAGAAGTTGACAGTGTAGCAGAGATGATAGACACATATACAAAACTTAATATAACACCAGGTTCATTTTGTAATAGAGCTACAGAGGAGGTGTTATGGGGACACAGGAGAAGAAAGCTAATTAAAATAGAAGATGAGAAGACATCTTGGGAGATGTGCTGCTTGAACTAGGCCTTGGAAGAATAGTGGCCACTGGGATAGACGGAATTGTGGTAGTAAAGGCTTAGAGGAAGGAAAATGTAGGTCTCTTGGGTCAGTGGTCACAAGACTGGAGGAATGTTGGAATTTAAGGTTGGAAGGATAAATTGGAGCATCTCGAATGCCATGATAAGGTAAACCCTGGGCAATAGAAAGTTGTCAAAGTGTTTGAATGGGGGGGTTATTGAATGAATGAATTGATTGATACTTTCAGAATTTTAAATGTGGACCATTGTAATACAAATAACTATATTTACCAGATAGTGAAGATAGCTAAGTGCTTCACATGTATTATCTCGTCCTCACTACAACCTTGTGGGTGCCGGTGTTTTTGTTGCCATTTTACTGATAAAGAAACTGAGGCTTAAATAGTTTAAATAAATCACTGTGCTAGTGAGTGACAAAATGACAGTTCAAATCTAGGGTTGTCTGACTCCAAAAATAATGTATCTCTCTTTTATATTACACATAAAATATGGGAACATATTCAAGAATACCCATAGATTGTCAAAAAATGCTTTGGGAAACATTACGAAATTGAAGAATTCAATGCTCTTGTCTCTTACTCTTTCGTCCCAGCTGTAAAACAAACTACCTATTGAGCGAGTGCACTAGATTGCTGGGGAAAAATCCAATCTTGTACCTAAGCTAATCATCATAAGGAAATAGTTCAGAAGAATAGTACTATTGTAAGCTTCAAAAAGAAGAAAATACCTGGGCAGGTCTGCCCCTTACATTTTCAGAGCTCAAAGCAAGACAAATGGAGGCCTATACACCACATGTCTCAATATGAAAAAGTTATAAATCAGGCTAACAAATGGTTAGGTAAAATATGTTTTGTCTTCCTATCTTGACAGATACATTCAGCATGACAAAATTGAAAAATATATGAAAATCTATCATTCTTGAAGTCAATAAAATATCCAGATGACTAATTATGATTCTGTACATCTGGATATTCTGTTGTTGGGTTGGTGATGTTTCCATGAGTGATGAAATTAAGTTATACGCAATTAATACATTATTAATTAATCCATAAAATTTATATTTTACCTTCCTTTCTGCAATATCCCTAATTATATTGTTATAAGGAAAATTTTCATAGTTCATCTTCTATTCACAGTAATTGTCTAAACTTTAGATTCTAAAGTATCAAAAGTGAAATGCAATTTTTATTCAGAGTAGACACAATTTGAATATATTTTCATCAAAAGTGTAAATGAAACAAACATGAAGAAATAAAAATTATTTCTTGTGTTCTTAAAAGTTTTCTTCTAAAATCTTTAATTTTCTGGAAAACAAAAGGTAAAATCCAAAGTATTAATATAAGTAATGCATATAAAATTTAAATTAAAATTATTTAAATGAATCTGAAATTTCAATATTTAAAATTTTAATTAAATCTTGTTAAATATTTTTATAAAGGCAAAACTGATAGTAACTCTAGTGTTCAATGTTGATCCAGTTGTCAAAGAATCTCTATCACACAGGTCACACTAAACCTACATGTATTCAACTTTAGGAGTCACAGAATTGTTTAATCTTACAAGATATTCTTCTGCCACAAAGTACGACTGTTGGGACTATCATGGTAATAGGTGAGTACTTCCGGAACTGTGAGTTAGAAACATGAAAAGCAGCAGCAGAATGGAAGCTTGGCACTACTGGGAAATGATACCTCATTATCTTTCGCATTTGTGCTGAGAGGAAAGACTTGACAAGTTAATTAATTTGTCTTTTTCTTACCTAAGTGCTTCTGCTGCTCAACTCCTCCCCACTCTCCAAAGAAGTGTCCTTCTCTGACATGGGCAGCATGACAATCCTGAAGAGACCTCCACAGCCTCAGGGGAAGCCCCCTGGGCTTCCAAGACACACGCAAGCGATACAAGCTTCTGCGTTAGAGCCTGAATGGGGCTGCCCACAAGAGCGAATGTTTAGGGTGACTGGTCGTGCTGGGCAAGTGCCGACCACCACATTCCAAGTGACCACATGTCCTTCAGTACATTTATTTGGTGTGTGCTCATGAAACTCTTGGCCCCCTAAAGCACAAGGCCTATGCTCCAAGAACAGGGCTGTTCTTGAGCACCATTTGGAAGTCTTTAGTGTGCAACGGCAGGATTACATACCAGGCCCAGCTGATGGATATTGGGGAGGGGGGAGTTGTTGGAGGGGAGACTGCCAGGCTGAACACTTTATTTGTAAACATTTTACTTGTAAATATTTTCTTATTGTGAAATAGTCTGGTTTTAATAAAGTCACCAGATTCTACCAGAAGAGCACCAAAGATTTCAAGGGTCCAAATGAATATATGCAAAAGTAGAGATCAAAACTGGGAGGGAATGAGGTGAAACACAGGGAATGATGTATTGGAAGTAGGGAATGCAAACCGATCAAGAGTAGAAACACCTGATAGCAGTTCTGGAAACTCCGCTCACTCTTGCTGTACAAGAGACCTGGTCCTACGTGTGCTGACCTTGTTCTTCTGCTCACACCTGCAAATGTGGCAAAATTTTGGCTGTTTTCTATTAACACTGAAGTATTCTGAGACTTTAGAAATTTTCAATAGCAAAATCAGGACCAGAGAGCAGTAAAAATTAAACAAATAAATAAAAGATAGCTTGAGCTGCCTCTCAGATCTTCCCTATACTGTGCAGAAACAAAGAGCTCAATAGCGATTTTGGTTTTGTGGTTGAAAACGACTGCTATGCAGCTTAAGTGGTTCATAGTTGTCCACATTTTACCCTCATAATTGAAACAATATTTCCTGCTTTCCCCAGGGTAATAATTTTAAAGGTGAGGTCTCCAACCCTGGGAACAGCCTGGCCCCCACAGTGTCACTGTTCCCAAAATGACAGAAGATACAGAACAAATGGGTCACACTGAAGGCTGAGGATTGGGATTTTGTTCATGAAGCCAACTGGAGCACTGAAGGAAAGGCCCGGCGCTGTGTCGGAGTCTTGATGCATTTGGAATGACTTTAAAGTTATTAATCAATAAAAAGTGGATAGGCGGGAACTTGGGAACATGTTTTTCTCTGTGGGTAACGATAGGAACAGCAAGACCAATTGCTTTAACTCTACACGATCAGAAACTGTACTCTTACCCAAACTCCCATAGTTTATGTCACTGGCTTGCTGGAGGCTGCATTACAAACGGTGTTGTGGTGAAATCATTTATTAATGGAGCATAGTGACACACTGTACTGCAAACTTATCTTAGAGTTACATATCTCTTCAGTGCTCATGAAATACTTGTTGAATAAATACTTGTTCATTGATTGGTTCAACAAATCCTCACTGAATACCTGTTATGAAGAAGGCACTGGGTACTGATACAAAAATGAATTTGTTGCAGCCAGAGCCTTCCAAGAGATTACAGTTTCACAGATGTTATGCTGATGAATGAATGACCCAGAAAGGCATACTCCTCTCAGTTTGATGCTGCTTTGTTTTTTTCTCCATTTTTTATGTAAAGGATGTTGAATTTGATTTTTGAAAAAAATCCAGTAGAGGATTCGGAAGATGTACTTGAAACTTGTATTTTTTTTTGTCTTTTTTTTTATTTCAGCATATTATGGGGGTACAGATATTTAGGTTACGTATGTTGCCCTTACCCCCCCTGTATATTTTTTTAATTCATATCCCAATATTAAGAAAATCATACTGTTCTCTAAGATACTCCATTGGTTATAATACCACCAGAAGTAAAATGTTAAAAGTCCAATCTCATGCATACTCCAGGAAGCCAAAAATAATCATTTTTCATTTATAAGAGCTCCTTCCATAGCATTTTTTAAAAAGTTACAATAAGGATAAATAATATGTGTGACTTCAGACTGCAGTAAAGGGACTCCCACTTAGCTAGGCTTTTAAGTTATGCAACTTCCTCACTGATGACTGAAAAAAAAATTAAAGAGGCAGCAAATAGTCAATAAAGAGTAAAGCAGGAAGTGTGTGGTGACTCTGAGTCCCAGGAGGGCTCACCATGTCCGGTGCCACTAAGGAAACACATCTCTCTCAGGCTGTTGGAGTTTTCCTGCTTCTCACATAATCCCAAACAGAGCACAATGCAGTGGCTTCAATAGATGGGTTTAAAGGAGTGCAGAGAAATAGAAAACTAGAAAGTCTGTACTGTATAGCATGAACGAGGGTCACTCCTTTGTCTATAGCCAATGCTTCACTCTACGTGGGCAGCTAGGAATTTGGAGCCTTCGTCAACACTCCAGCAGAGATCCATCAGTCAATTCACGTGGGGCCTGACCAGCAATGGGCTGTGAGGCATTAAGAGAAAATAATGATATAATGATGACAATAATAATGACCCACACCGTGTGGTATCTTAGTCTTTCCTAGAGTTGACACTATACATGCATCATCTCATTTAATACAACACCACCATGAAATGTCATTAACCTCATTTTACTGACAGATAAAATAATAACTCTGAGACTCAGAGGAGGTATTTGTCCAGGGTTAAACAGCTCAGAAGGGGCATGGCAGCATTTGAAACCAAAATGGGTCTGACTCCAGGGCTCCTGCTCTAAATCACAGTGCTAGGCTGCTACTGTCTACATTTTTCCTTGGGGAATTTATAAATGAAAGGATTGCTAAGATAATGAGTAGAATACGTGAAATGTCAAATAAATGGTATAAATGATAAATGCTAGAGAGATGGAGTGGGAGAGAAATCATGTCTGAGGTGATCTGGGAAGGCCTCTTGAACAAGGTGGGATCACGGCCGATTTCTGCAGAATCAGACATGCTTAGCTTGAGAGGTAAGGAGGGTACGGGAATGGTTTTTAAGATGTTATATTTTATCTTCTTCCTCATTTTGATTGGCACTAATGAATATCAAAGATTTCTACATAAATACATTGAGTGCCCAGCATGTGAAATCCTTATTTTTTGTTGTTTTAAAGCTTTTTAACATACTTTCAAGGAGAGACTGGTTAATCTCCAGTGTCTAGATCCATTAGACCCGGAGCCAGATGGCTCCAAAGGGCCTTTGGGAATGGCCTGTGGGACAGTCTCCACTTTTACACATACCCGAAAAAATAACGGCCCCTTGGGAATGTTGCAGACCTACAATCTGGAGATAATGCACTTTTTTTTTTTTTTTTTTGAGACCGAGTCTCACTCTCTTGCCTGGGGCGAGTGCCGTGGCATCAGCCTAGCTCACAGCAACCTCAAACTCCTGGGCTCCAGCAATCCTACTGTCTCAGCCTCCCAAGTAGCTGGGACTACA